>CM077227.1:8356773-8561773 GCA_039654775.1 Spinibarbus caldwelli | reverse complement strand
CTGCATATGCTGAGTTTAGGATGCTTGACATTCATCTGGGGGAAAAAAAGTGTGTGTGTGTGTGTGTGTGTGTGTGTGTGTTATCTCACATGATGTCTACAGTGTCCGAGTTTTGCCACGGCAAGCACCACTCACATTTTCTTCAGGAAATGTACATTCTAGTTCTTCTTATTAAGTTGGCTTGAGAAAGCCAACTTACTGAAATCCGACTTAAACTTACAGTTCTTATTATTAGTGGTGCTTGCCAAAGGCAAGGCATCACTATTGTTATCTTGCATACTTATTATTAGTGGTGCTTGCCAAAGGCAAGGCATCACTATTGTTATCTTGCATACTTATTAGTGGTGCTTGCCAAAGGCAAGGCATCACTATTGTTATCTTGCATACTTATTATTCTTCTTCTTCTTCTTCTTATTCTTCTTCTGGACAAAACTTCGGCGCGCTACTCCTCCTGCACAGTTTGTCACAGACCCATGAATGAGGTGTCATATCGACCGGCTCATTGAGGAGAGGTGTGCTATATCTTTTCTAAGCGATCGGACCTACGATGTTCGCACAGCGGACGAAAAAGCGGGCAAAAATGTCCCATTGACTTACAATGGCGGAATGTTCATGAATTTGAATCTCAACTGTCACTTTCTCACACACACACACACACACAGGCTCTTAGGAACCCCTTCTCTCTCTCTCTCTCTCTGTAACTCACACACACTCATTTGACTCATCTTTTAAGTAACCAATAAGTAATGACCTATGATCTTCAAAGCCACACCCTAGCAACCACTTACAGCAACCTAGCAACCACCCCATAGACCTCCATTTAAACAGATCAAAAGGGATATCTTTGGATAGAAATGTCATTTGCTCTTTTGATTCAGAGCAAACAGGACTTCCATCATGCTACACATGCTAGCAGTGAATAGCTACATGCTAATAATGATTAGCTAAGTGCTAAAACATGCTAAATATTTCAACACACACACACACAGTCTGGCATATGTGTTTTATGGGGACTCTCCATAGGCGTAATGGTTTTTATACTGTACAAACTGTATGTGCTATTGCCCTACACCAACCCTACACCTAAACCTACCCCTTACAGGAGACTTTCTGCATTTTTAGATTTTCAAAAAAACACCATTTAGTATGTTTTTAAGCCTTTTGGTTTACGGGGACATAGGCAGTGTCCTCATAAACCACCTTCACGTTGTAGTACCCATGTAATTATACACATTTGTGTCCTCATAAACCATATATACCAGTTCTCACACACACACACACACACACACACACACACACACACACACACACACACAGGGCCTAAGGAATCATCTCTCTTTCACTTTCACATTGTGTTCCGTACATAAACAGATAAACGTTTGTACATGATTGTACAGCCAATGGAATCACACTTTCACTATGGACCTTGTTCACAGACTATTGTGATGAGGCAAATCTGTAATATTCAGGGTTTGTACAAGGTGCTTAAAGTGCTTGAAGTAATTGAATTTGACGTTTTGAAATTTAAGTCCTGGAAAACCCTTGAAAACAGCTATATTTATGAAAAAGTATTTGAAAAATACTTGAAATTTTAAAAGGCAGTATATATGAAATTATTGTTCATTTTTGGTTTCGATAAAAACAATCTTTTCATGCAAAATTAACAATGCAGTGCATGTTAAATAAATACAGAGCCATTTCACCTGGCTTTTGGGAGCGCATAAGATCTCGCGATACTTCTTGAGGTGAAAGTTTGTGGTAAAACCTTTGATATTGCTTGCATTATATTATTCAGTCCTTTATTGCGTGTGCTGTTTGTTTGGGTTTCATTTGAGAACACACATAAACTCTGACGCGCTTTGTGTTGCGCTGTTATCATTTACAAGCTTGGAGCGCATCTCCATCTCAGCAGCTCGGTCCACAAACTCTTCCTCTGCATATGCTGAGTTTAGGATGCTTAACATTCATCTGGGGAAAAAAAAGTGTGTGTGTGTGTGTGTGTTATCTCACATGGTGTCTACAGTGTCCGAGTTTTGCCACAGCAAGCACCACTCACATTTTCTTCAGGAAATGTACATTCTAGTTATTAGTGGTGCTTGCCAAAGGCAAGGCATCACTATTGTTATCTTGCATACTTATTATTCTTCTTCTTATTCTTCTTCTTATTCTTATTCTTATTCTTCTTCTGGACAAAACTTCGGCGCGCTACTCCTCCTGCACCGTTTGTCACAGACCCATGAATGAGGTGTCATATCGACCGGCTCATTGAGGAGAGGTGTGCTATATCTTTTCTAAGCGATCGGACCTACGATGTTCGCACAGCGGACGAAAAAGCGGGCAAAAAAGTCCCATTGACTTACAATGGTGGAATGTTCATGAATTTGAATCTCAACTGTCACTTTCTCACACACACACACACACACACACAGGCCCTTAGGAACCCCTTCTCTCTCTCTCTCTCTGTAACTCACACACACTCATTTGACTCATCTTTTAAGTAAGCAATAAGAAATGACCTATGATCTTCATAGCCACACCCTAGCAACCACTTACAGCACCCTAGCAACCACCCCATAGACCTCCATTTAAACAGATCAAAAGGGATATCTTTGGATAGAAATGTCATTTGCTTTTTTGATTCAGAGCAAACAGGACTTCCATCATGCTACACATGCTAGCAGTGAATAGCTACATGCTAATAATGATTAGCTAAGTGCTAAAACATGCTAAATATTCCAACACACACACACACACACACACAGAGTCTGGCATATGTGGTTTTCGGGGACTCTCCATAGGTGTAATGGTTTTTATACTGTACAAACTGTATGTGCTATTGCCCTACACCAACCCTACACTTAAACCTACCCCTTACAGGAAGCTTTCTGCATTTTTAGATTTTCAAAAAAACACCATTTAGTATGTTTTTAAGCCTTTTGGTTTACGGGGACATAGGCAGTGTCCTCATAAACCACCTTTACATTGTAGTACCCATGTCATTATACACATTTGTGTCCTCATAAACCATATATACCAGTTCTCACACACACACACACACACACACACACACGCACACACACACACACACACACACACACACACACAGGGCCTAAGGAATCATCTCTCTTTTACTTTCACATTGTGTTCCGTACATAAACAGATAAACGTTTGTATATGATTGTACAGCCAATGAAATCACACTTTCTCTATGGACCTTGTTCACAGACTATTGTGATGAGGCAAATCTGTAATATTCAGGGTTTGTACAAGGTGCTTAAAGTGCTTGAAGTACTTGAATTTGACGTTTTGAAATTTAAGTCCTGGAAAACCCTTGAAAACAGCTATATTTATGAAAAAGTATTTGAAAAATACTTGAAATTTTAAAAGGCAGCATATATGAAATTATTGTTCATTTTTGGTTTCGATAAAAACAATCTTTTCATGCAAAATTAACAATGCAGGGCATGTTAAATAAATACAGAGCCATTTCAGCTGGCTTTTGGGAGCGCATAAGATCTTGCGATACTTCTTGAGGTGAAAAGCGGTCTCGCGTTATCAGCATAAAGTTGAGTTTGTGGTAAAACCTTTGATAGTGCTTGCATTATATTATTCAGTCTTTTATTGCGTGTGCTGTTTGTTTGGGTTTCATTTGAGAACACACATAAACTCTGACGCGCTTTGTGTTGCGCTGTTATCATTTACAAGCTTGGAGCGCATCTCCATCTCAGCAGCTCGGTCCACAAACTCTTCCTCTGCATGTGCTGAGTTTAGGATGCTTAACATTCATCTGGGGAAAAAAAAGTGTGTGTGTGTGTGTGTGTGTGTGTGTGTGTGTGTGTGTGTGTGTGTTATCTCACATGGTGTCTACAGTGTCCGAGTTTTGCCACGGCAAGCACCACTCACATTTTCTTCAGGAAATGTACATTCTAGTATTGTTATTACTATTCGCCCGGACAAAACTTCGGCACGCTACTCCTCCTGCACCTTTTGTCGTAGACCCATGAATGAGATGTCAAATCATGCGACATATTGAGGAGAGGTGTGCTATATCTTTTATAAGTAATTGAGTGTACGATGTTCGTCTGGTGGATGAAAAAATTTGGGCGAAAAAGTCCCATAGACTTAACACTGGCACAAAATTAATGAGATTATATCTTTGGATCAGGAGGTCGCAGAGACTCGGGGGTGGGCTCTTTTGACTCGGCCTATCAAGCAGCCAATAAGTACTGACATGACAACTTCATACCTATGCCCTAGCAACCACTTACAGCACCCTAGCAACCGTAAAAGGACATTAACAAACAATTATTCAGCACCAGAACATTGTAGAAACATGGGGTTGGGCTCTGTTGATTCAGACTGTCAAATAGTCTTTAAATATCATCCCATAAACTGTATAGCCACACCATAGCAACAATTTAGAGTACCTTAGCAACTGAACAAACACATGAATAAGCAATTTCTCAGCACCAGAAAGTGGTATAGATATCTTTTGTTTCGTCTGAAAAACCAGTCTGTAAGAATTACCATGGCGACTGTGCAGCTACACCCTAGCAACCATATAGAGCACCCTAGTGACCGTATAGCAACATAAAGAAGCCATATCTCAGCTCCACAACATCATACAGACATGGGAGTTGGCTCTCTACAATCATGCTGAAGGCTCTACTGACGGCCTAGTGCCGAGTTTTGCCACGGCAAGCACCACTCACATTTTCTTCAGGAAATGTACATTCTAGTTAGTGGTGCTTGCCAAAGGCAAGGCATCACTATTGTTATCTTGCATACTTATTATTCTTCTTCTTCTTATTCTTATTCTTCTTCTGGACAAAACTTCGGCGCGCTACTCCTCCTGCACCGTTTGTCACAGACCCATGAATCAGGTGTCATATCGACCGGCTTATTGAGGAGAGGTGTGCTATATCTTTTCTAAGCGATCGGACCTACGATGTTCGCACAGAGGACGAAAAAGCGGGCAAAAAAGTCCCATTGACTTACAATGGCGGAATGTTCATGAATTTGAATCTCAACTGTCACTTTCTCACACACACACACACACACACACACACACACACACACAGGCCCTTAGGAACCCCTTCTCTCTCTCTCTCTCTCTCTGTAACTCACACACACTCATTTGACTCATCTTTTAAGTAACCAATAAGTAATGACCTATGATCTTCATAGCCACACCCTAGCAACCACTTACAGCACCCTAGCAACCACCCCATAGACCTCCATTTAAACAGATCAAAAGGGATATCTTTGGATAGAAATGTCATTTGCTCTTTTGATTCAGAGCAAACAGGACTTCCATCATGCTACACATGCTAGCAGTGAATAGCTACATGCTAATAATGATTAGCTAAATGCTAAAACATGCTAAATATTCCAACACACACACACACACACACACAGTCATATGTGGTTTATGGGGACTCTCCATAGGTGTAATGGTTTTTATACTGTACAAACTGTATGTGCTATTGCCCTACACCAACCCTACACCTAAACCTACCCCTCACAGGAAACTTTCTGCATTTTTAGATTTTCAAAAAAACACTAGTATGTTTTTAAACCTTTTGGTTTACGGGGACATAGGCAGTGTCCTCATAAACCACCTTCACGTTGTAGTACCCATGTAATTATACACATTTGTGTCCTCATAAACCATATATACCAGTTCTCACACACACACACACACACACACACAGGGCCTAAGGAATCATCTCTCTTTCACTTTCACATTGTGTTCCGTACATAAACAGATAAACGTTTGTACATGATTGTACAGCCAATGGAATCACACTTTCACTATGGACCTTGTTCACAGACTATTGTGATGAGGCAAATCTGTAATATTCAGGGTTTGTACAAGGTGCTTAAAGTGCTTGAAGTACTTGAATTTGACGTTTTGAAATTTAATTCCTGGAAAACCGTTGAAAACAGCTATATTTATGAAAAAGTATTTGAAAAATACTTGAAATTTTAAAAGGCATTATATATGAAATTATTGTTCATTTTTGGTTTTGATAAAAACAATCTTTTCATGCAAAATTAACAATGCAGTGCATGTTAAATAAATACAGAGCCATTTCACCTGGCTTTTGGGAGCGCATAAGATCTCGCGATACTTCTTGAGGTGAAAAGCGGTCTCGCGTTATCAGCATAAAGTTGAGTTTGTGGTAAAACCTTTGATAGTGCTTGCATTATATTATTCAGTCTTTTATTGCGTGTGCTGTTTGTTTGGGTTTCATTTGAGAACACACATAAACTCTGACGCGCTTTGTGTTGCGCTGTTATCATTTACAAGCTTGGAGCGCATCTCCATCTCAGCAGCTCGGTCCACAAACTCTTCCTCTGTATATGCTGAGTTTAGGATGCTTAACATTCATCTGGGGAAAAAAAAGTGTGTGTGTGTGTGTGTGAGTGTGTTATCTCACATGGTGTCTACAGTGTCCGAGTTTTGCCACGGCAAGCACCACTCACATTTTCTTCAGGAAATATACATTCTAGTTATTCTTCTTCTTCTTCTTATTCTTCTTATTCTTATTCTTCTTCTGGACAAAACTTCGGCGCGCTACTCCTCCTGCACCGTTTGTCACAGACCCATGAATCAGGTGTCATATCGACCAGCTCATTGAGGAGAGGTGTGCTATATCTTTTCTAAGCGATCGGACCTACGATGTTCGCACAGCGGACGAAAAAGCGGGCAAAAAAGTCCCATTGACTTACAGTGGCGGAATGTTCATGAATTTGAATCTCAACTGTCACTTTCTCACACACACACACACACAGGCCCTTAGGAACCCCTTCTCTCTCTCTCTCTCTCTCTCTCTGTAACTCACACACACTCATTTGACTCATCTTTTAAGTAACCAATAAGTAATGACCTATGATCTTCATAGCCACACCCTAGCAACCACTTACAGCACCCTAGCAACCACCCCATAGACCTCCATTTAAACAGATCAAAAGGGATATCTTTGGATAGAAATGTCATTTGCTCTTTTGATTCAGAGCAAACAGGACTTCCATCATGCTACACATGCTAGCAGTGAATAGCTACATGCTAATAATGATTAGCTAAGTGCTAAAACATGCTAAATATTTCAACACACATACACAGAGTCTGGCATATGTGTTTTACGGGGACTCTCCATAGGTGTAATGGTTTTTATACTGTACAAACTGTATATGATATTGCCCTACACCAACCCTACACCTAAACCTACCCCTTACAGGAAACTTTGTGCAGTTTTAGATTTTCAAAAAAACACCATTTAGTATGTTTTTAAGCCTTTTGGTTTACGGGGACATAGGCAGTGTCCTCATAAACCACCTTCACGTTGTAGTACCCATGTAATTATACACATTTGTGTCCTCATAAACCATATATACCAGTTCACACACACACACGCACACACACACAGGGCCTAAGGACTCATCTCTCTTTCACTTTCACATTGTGTTCCGTACATAAACAGATAAACGTTTGTACATGATTGTACAGCCAATGGAATCACACTTTCACTATGGACCTTGTTCACAGACTATTGTGATGAGGCAAATCTGTAATATTCAGGGTTTGTACAAGGTGCTTAAAGTGCTTGAAGTACTTGAATTTGACGTTTTGAAATTTAAGTCCTGGAAAACCCTTGAAAACAGCTATATTTATGAAAAAGTATTTGAAACATACTTGAAATTTTAAAAGCCAGTATATATGAAATTATTGTTCATTTTTGGTTTTGATAAAAACAATCTTTTCATGCAAAATTAACAATGCAGTGCATGTTAAATAAATACAGAGCCATTTCACCTGGCTTTTGGGAGCGCATAAGATCTCACGATACTTCTTGAGGTGAAAGTTTGTGGTAAAACCTTTGATAGTGCTTGCATTATATTATTCAGTCTTTTATTGCGTGTGCTGTTTGTTTGGGTTTCATTTGAGAACACACGTAAACTCTGACGTGCTTTGTGTTGCGCTGTTATCATTTACAAGCTTGGAGCGCATCTCCATCTCAGCAGCTCGGTCCACAAACTCTTCCTCTGCATATGCTGAGTTTAGGATGCTTAACATTCATCTGGGGAAAAAAAAAGTATGTGTGTGTGTGTGTGTGTGTTATCTCACATGATGTCTACAGTGTCCGAGTTTTGCCACGGCAAGCACCACTCACATTTTCTTCAGGAAATGTACATTCTAGTTAGTGGTGCTTGCCAAAGGCAAGGCAGCACTATTGTTATCTTGCATACTTATTAGTGGTGCTTGCCAAAGGCAAGGCATCACTATTGTTATCTTGCATACTTATTATTAGTGGTGCTTGCCAAAGGCAAGGCATCACTATTGTTATCTTGCATACTTATTATTCTTCTTCTTATTCTTCTTCTTATTAGTGGTGCTTGCCAAAGGCAAGGCATCACTATTGTTATCTTGCATACTTATTATTAGTGGTGCTTGCCAAAGGCAAGGCATCACTATTGTTATCTTGCATACTTATTATTCTTCTTCTTCTTATTCTTATTCTTCTTCTGGACAAAACTTCGGCGCGCTACTCCTCCTGCACCGTTTGTCACAGACCCATGAATGAGGTGTCATATCGACCGGCTCATTGAGGAGAGGTGTGCTATATCTTTTCTAAGCGATCGGACCTACGATGTTCGCACAGAGGACGAAAAAGCGGGCAAAAAAGTCCCATTGACTTACAATGGCGGAATGTTCATGAATTTGAATCTCAACTGTCACTTTCTCACACACACACATGCAGGCCCTTAGGAACCCCTTCTCTCTCTCTCTCTCTGTAACTCACACACACTCATTTGACTCATCTTTTAAGTAAGCAATAAGTAATAACCTATGATCTTCATAGCCACACCCTAGCAACCACTTACAGCACCCTAGCAACCACCCCATAGACCTCCATTTAAACAGATCAAAAGGGATATCTTTGGATAGAAATGTCATTTGCTCTTTTGATTCAGAGCAAACAGGACTTCCATCATGCTACACATGCTAGCAGTGAATAGCTACATGCTAATAATGATTAGCTAAGTGCTAAAACATGCTAAATATTTCAACACACACACACACACACACACACACAGTCTGGCATATGTGGTTTACGGGGACTCTCCATAGGTGTAATGGTTTTTATACTGTACAAACTGTATGTGCTATTGCCCTACACCAACCCTACACCTAAACCTACCCCTTACAGGAAACTTTCTGCATTTTTAGATTTTCAAAAAAACACCATTTAGTATGTTTTTAAGCCTTTTGGTTTACGGGGACATAGGCAGTGTCCTCATAAACAACCTTCACGTTGTAGTACCCATGTAATTATACACATTTGTGTCCTCATAAACCATATATACCAGTTCTCACACACACACACACACACACACACACACACACACAGGGCCTAAGGAATCATCTCTCTTTCTCTCTGTTTCTCTCTATCATGGCATAAAATTTCTTAGCCAAATTCCAAATTCTGCAACATTACATGTTTATAACCTGCCTTGTTCTTCTGATGACAAGCTTCCACTTTACTTTCACATTGTGTTCCGTACATAAACAGATAAACGTTTGTACATGATTGTACAGCCAATGGAAGCACACTTTCACTATGGACCTTGTTCACAGACTATTGTGATGAGGCAAATCTGTAATATTCAGGGTTTGTACAAGGTGCTTAAAGTGCTTGAAGTACTTGAATTTGACGTTTTGAAATTTAAGTCCTGGAAAACCCTTGAAAACAGCTATATTTATGAAAAAGTATTTGAAAAATACTTGAAATTTTAAAAGGCAGTATATATGAAATTATTGTTCATTTTTGGTTTCGATAAAAACAATCTTTTCATGCAAAATTAACAATGCAGTGCATGTTAAATAAATACAGAGCCATTTCACCTGGCTTTTGGGAGCGCATAAGATCTCGCGATACTTCTTGAGGTGAAAGTTTGTGGTAAAACCTTTGATAGTGCTTGCATTATATTATTCAGTCTTTTATTGCGTGTGCTGTTTGTTTGGGTTTCATTTGAGAACACACATAAACTCTGACGTGCTTTGTGTTGCGCTGTTATCATTTACAAGCTTGGAGCGCATCTCCATCTCAGCAGCTCGGTCCACAAACTCTTCCTCTGCATATGCTGAGTTTAGGATGCTTAACATTCATCTGGGGAAAAAAAAGTGTATGTGTGTGTGTGTGTGTGTTATCTCACATGGTGTCTACAGTGTCCGAGTTTTGCCACGGCAAGCACCACTCACATTTTCTTCAGGAAATGTACATTCTAGTATTGTTATTACTATTCGCCCGGACAAAACTTCGGCACGCTACTCCTCCTGCACCTTTTGTCGTAGACCCATGAATGAGATGTCAAATCATGCGACATATTGAGGAGAGGTGTGCTATATCTTTTATAAGTAATTGAGTGTACGATGTTCGTCTGGTGGATGAAAAAATTTGGGCGAAAAAGTCCCGTAGACTTAACACTGGCACAAAATTAATGAGATTATATCTTTGGATCAGGAGGTTACAGAGACTTGGGGGTGGGCTCTTTTGAAGCAGCCAATAAGTACTGACATGACAACTTCATAGCTATGCCCTAGCAACCACTTACAGCACCCTAGCAACCGTAAAAGGACATTAACAAACAATTATTCAGCACCAGAACATTGTAGAAACATGGGGTTGGGCTCTGTTGATTCAGACTGTCAAATAGTCTTTAAATATCATCCCATAAACTGTATAGCCAATCCATAGCAACAATTTAGAGTACCTTAGCAACTGAACAAACACATGAATAAGCAATTTCTCAGCACCAGAAAGTGGTATAGATATCTTTTGTTTCGGCTGAAAAACCAGTCTGTAAGAATTACCATGGCGACTGTGCAGCTACACCCTAGCAACCATATAGAGCACCCTAGTGACCGTATAGCAACATAAAGAAGCCATATCTCAGCTCCACAACATCATACAGACATGGGAGTTGGCTCTCTACAATCATGCTGAAGGCTCTACTGACGGCCTAGTGCCGAGTTTTGCCACGCCAAGCACCACTCACATTTTCTTCAGGAAATGTACATTCTAGTTCTTCTTATTCTTCTTCTTCTTATTCTTATTCTTCTTCTGGACAAAACTTCGGCGCGCTACTCCTCCTGCACCGTTTGTCACAGACCCATGAATGAGGTGTCATATCGACCGGCTCATTGAGGAGAGGTGTGCTATATCTTTTCTAAGCGATCGGACCTACGATGTTCGCACAGCGGACGAAAAAGCGGGCAAAAAAGTCCCATTGACTTACAATGGCGGAATGTTCATGAATTTGAATCTCAACTGTCACTTTCTCAAACACACACACACACACACACACACACACACACACACACACAGGCCCTTAGGAACCCCTTCTCTCTCTCTCTCTCTGTAACTCACACACACTCATTTGACTCATCTTTTAAGTAACCAATAAGTAATGACCTATGATCTTCATAGCCACACCCTAGCAACCACTTACAGCACCCTAGCAACCACCCCATAGACCTCCATTTAAACAGATCAAAAGGGATATCTTTGGATAGAAATGTCATTTGCTCTTTTGATTCAGAGCAAACAGGACTTCCATCATGCTACACATGCTAGCAGTGAATAGCTACATGCTAATAATGATTAGCTAAGTGCTAAAACATGCTAAATGTTCCAACACACACACACACACACACACACATACACAGAGTCTGGCATATGTGGTTTACGGGGACTCTCCATAGGTGTAATGGTTTTTATACTGTACAAACTGTATGTACTATTGCCCTACACCAACCCTACACCTAAACCTACCCCTTACAGGAAACTTTCTGCATTTTTAGATTTTCAAAAAAACAATAGTATGTTTTTAAACCTTTTGGTTTACGAGGACATAGGTAGTATCCTCATAAACCACCTTCACGTTGTAGGTACCATGTAATTATACACATTTGTGTCCTCATAAACCATATATACTAGTTCACACACACACACACACACACACACACACACACACAGAGCCTAAGAAATCATCTCTCTTTCACTTTCACATTGTGTTCCGTACATAAACAGATAAACGTTTGTACATGATTGTACAGCCAATGGAATCACACTTTCACTATGGACCTTGTTCACAGACTATTGTGATGAGGCAAATCTGTAATATTCAGGGTTTGTACAAGGTGCTTGAAGTACTTGAATTTGACGTTTTGAAATTTAAGTCCTGGAAAACCCTTGAAAACAGCTATATTTATGAAAAAGTATTTGAAAAATACTTGAAATTTTAAAAGGCAGTATATATGAAATTATTGTTCATTTTTGGTTTCGATAAAAACAATCTTTTCATGCAAAATTAACAAAGCAGTGCATGTTAAATAAATACAGAGCCATTTCACCTGGCTTTTGGGAGCGTATAAGATCTCGCGATACTTCTTGAGGTGAAAGTTTGTGGTAAAACCTTTGATAGTGCTTGCATTATATTATTCAGTCTTTTATTGCGTGTGCTGTTTGTTTGGGTTTCATTTGAGAACACACATAAACTCTGACGTGCTTTGTGTTGCGCTGTTATCATTTACAAGCTTGGAGCGCATCTCCATCTCAGCAGCTCGGTCCACAAACTCTTCCTCTGCATATGCTGAGTTTAGGATGCTTAACATTCATCTGGGGAAAAAAAAGTGTGTGTGTGTGTGTGTTATCTCACATGGTGTCTACAGTGTCCGAGTTTTGCCACGGCAAGCCCAACTCACATTTTCTTCAGGAAATGTACATTCTAGTTAAGTTGGCTTGAGAAAGCCAACTTACTGAAATCCTATTTAAACATCTTCTTATTATTATTATTAAGTTGGCTTGAGAAAGCCAACCTACTGAAATCCTATTTAAACTTCTTATTATTAAGTTGGCTTGAGAAAGCCAACTTACTGAAATCCTATTTAAACTTCTTATTATTAAGTTGGCTTGAGAAAGCCAACTTACTGAAATGCTATTTAAACTTCTTCTTATTATTATTATTATTATTATTATTCTTCTGAGACTAAATTATCAACTCTAACTCCTCCTAGAGCTTTAACTCTACAGACTCCAAACTCAGCCCAGATCTTCAGACTGATCTGAAGTTAGTTGCTATATCTTTTCTAACTGATCGGACTTACGGTTTTCATAAAAATGAAGATTAAAAATCATAAAAATCCCATAGACTTACATTGACGGAATGTTCAGATGGGCCAAGACAATTCAAACTCCAACTGTCAAAAATTCAAATCTAAACACACTGAAGCCCATTAGACTCAATCAGACTGCCCTTCTATGTACTATTTCTAACCCATTCAAACTCATTCAAACTCATCTATCTAATATTTCTAATCTATCTATCTGTCTGTCTATAATCTGAGCCTATCTATCTATCTATCTATCTATCTATCTATCTATCTATCTATTATCTGACTCTATCTATCTATCTATCTATCTATCTATCTATCTGCTAGCAACATGCTAGTAACTTAATAATCATGATAGTAACATGCTAATCATGCTAGTAACATGCTAGTAACTTGCTAGTCATGCTAACAACATGCTAGTCATCCTAGAAACATGCTAAAAACATGCTAATCATTCTAGAAACATACTAGTAACTTGCTAATCATGCTAACAACATGCTAGTAACATGCTAATCATGCCAGAAATGTGCTAGCAACATGCTAGTAACTTGCTAGTCATGCTAACAACATGCTAATCATCCTAGAAACATGCTAACAACAAGCTAATCATCCTAGAAACATGCTAGTAACTCGCTAATCATGCTAGAAATATGCTAGCAACATGCTAGTAACATGCTAATCATGCTGGTAACATGCAAGTAACTTGCTAATCATGTTAAAAACATGCTACTAACACCCAAGCAACCACACGGGGGACCGTAGCAACCACAGGGCAACACCTTAGCAACCACACCAAGAATCCTAGTAACCGAATAGCAACACCTTAGCAACCGCCGCGGGTACTGTAGCAACCACATAGCAACACCTTAGCAACCAACCCGGGTACTCTAGCAACCGCATAGCAACCACCCAGTGTACCCTAGCAACCACATAGCAACACCCTAGCAACCACCCCAGATACCTTAGCAACCACATAGCAACACCCTAGCAACCAGCCCAAGTACCCTAGCAACCGCATAGCAACACCTTAGCAATCACTCTGGGCACCCTAGCAACCGCATAACAACACCTTAGCAACCACCCAGAGTACCCTAGCAACCGCATAGCAACACCTTAGCAACCACCCTGGGTACCTTAGCAACCGCATAGCAACACCTCAGTAACCACCCAGAGTACCCTAGCAACCGCATAGCAACACCTTAGCAACCACCCTGAGTACCCTAGCAACCGCATAGAAACACCTTAGCAACCACCCTGGGTACCATAGCAACCGCATAGCAACACCTTAGCAACCACCCCGCGTACCCTAGCAACAACTTAGTAACCACCCTGAGTACCCTAGCAACCACATAGAAACACCCTAGCAACCACTCCGGGTACCCTAGCAACCGCATAGCAACACCTTATCAACCACCCTGGGTACCATAGCAACACCCTAGCAACCACTAAGCAATACCCTAGCAACCACCCTGGACACCCTAGCAACCACATAGCAACACCTTAGTAACCACCCTGAGTAACATAGCAACCGCATAGCAACACCTTAGCAACCGCCTTAGGAACCACCAGAGCTAGCCTAGCAACCATCATAGCAACCACTCTAAGTACCCTAGCAACCACTCTGAGGTCCTTAGAATCTATCTATCTATCTATCTGTCTATCTGTCTGTCTGTCTGTCTATCTATAATCTGAGCCTATCTATCTATCTATCTATCTATCTATCTATCTATCTATCTATCAAACTTTAAACTTTTAAAACTATGCTGAACTTCAAACTAATTCAGACTGAAAACCGTCAAACTTAAAACTTCCCAAACTTTTCAAACTTAAACTTTTTAAACTTCTTAAACTTTTTTAAACTTTTCAAACTTTTTAAAACTTTTCAAACTTTTTTAAACTTTTCAAACTTTTTAAAACTTTCTGGTCCGGCTTTCTCAAGCCAACTTAAAGTTTGTCTCGACAAACTTTTTTATCTAGTTAAGTTGGCTTGAGAAAGCCAACTTACTGAAATCCTATTTAAACTTCTTATTATTATTAAGTTGGCTTGAGAAAGCCAACTTACTGAAATGCTATTTAAACTTCTTATTATTATTATTATTCTTCTGAGACTAAAATTATCAACTCTAACTCCTCCTAGAGCTTTAACTCTACAGACTCCAAACTCAGCCCAGATCTTCAGACTAATCTGAAGTTAGTTGCTATATCTTTTCTAACTGATCAGACTTACGGTTTTCATAAAATTAAAGATTAAAAATCATAAAAATCCCATAGACTTACATTGACGGAATGTTCAGATGGGCCAAGACAATTCAAACTCCAACTGTCAAAAATTCAAATCTAAACACACTGAAGCCCATTAGACTCAATCAGACTGCCCTTCTATGTACTATTTCTAACCCATTCAAACTCATTCAAACTCATCTATCTAATATTTCTTATCTATCTATCTATCTATCTATGTACAATCTGACTATTTCTTTCTATTTATCTATCTATCTACCTATCTATCTATCTATCTATCTATCTGATTATTTCTATCTATCTATCTATCTATCTATCTATCTATCTATCTATCTATCTATCTATCTATCTATCTGTCTGTCTATCTATCTATCTGATTATTTCTATCTATCTATCTATCTATCTATCTATCTATCTATCTATCTATCTATCTATCTATCTACAATCTGACTATTTCTATCTATCTATCTATCTATCTATCTATCTATCTATCTATCTGCTAGCAACATGCTAGTAACTTGCTGATCATGATAGTAACATGCTAATCATGCTAGCAAACATGCTAGTCACTTGCTAGTCATGCTAACAACATGCTAGTCACTTGCTAATCATGCTAGTAACATGCTAGTCACTTGCTAGTCAAGTTAGCAAACATGCTAGTTACTTGCTAGTCATGCTAAAAACATGCTAGTCATGCTAACAACATGCTAGTAACTTGCTGATCATGATAGTAACATGCTAATCATGCTAGAAAAATGCTAGTAACATGCGAGTAACTTGCTAGTCATGCTAACAACGTGCTAGTAACTTGCTAATCATGCTAGCAAACATGCTAGTCACTTGCTAGTCATGCTAACAACATGGTAGTCACTTGCTAATCATGCTAGTAACATGCTAGTCACTTGCTAGTCATGCTAGCAAACATGTTAGTCACTTGCTAGTCATGCTAAAAACATGCTAGTCATGCTAAAAAAATGCTAGTCACTTGCTAGTCATGCTAGCAAATTGTTAGAAACATGCTAGCAACATACTAGCAACTTGCTAATCATGCTAACAACATGCTCGTAACATGCTAATCATGCCAGAAATGTACTAGCAACATGCTAGTAACTTGCTAATCATGTTATCTACATGCTAATCATCCTAGAAACATGCTAACAACATGCTAATCATCCTAGAAACATGCTAGTAGATTGCTAATCATGCTAGAAATGTGCTAGCAATATGCTAGTAAGATGCTATTCATGCTTGTAACATGCTAGTAACTTGCTAATCATGTTAACAACATGCTAGTAACAACCTAGCAACCACATGGGGTACCGTACCAACCGCTTAGCAACACCTAAACAACCGCCCCGGGTACCGCAGCAACCGCATAGCAACACCTAAGCAACCACCCCAGGTACCCTAGCAACCGCATAACAACAGCTTAGCAAGCACTCAGAGTACCCTAGCAACTCCCTAGCAACCATCCCAAGAACCCTAGCAACCCCAGAGCAACAACCTAGCAACCACCTTGGACACCCTAGCAACCGCATAGCAACATCTTAGCAACCACCCTGAGTACCATAGCAACCACATAGCAACATCTTAGCAACCACCCTGAGTACCATAGCAACTGCATAGCAACACCCTAGCAACCGTCCTAGGTACCCTAGCAACCGCACCAGATACCCTAGCAACAGTATAGCAAAACCCTAGCAACCTCCCAGAGTACTCTAGAAACCACATAGCAAAACCCTAGCAACCACCCTGGACACCCTAGCAACCGCATAGCAACACCTTAGCAAACACCCTGAATACCATAGCAACCGCATAGTAACACCTTAGCAACCACCCTGAGTACCATAGCAACAGCATAGCAACACCCTAGCAACCGTCCTAGATACCCTAGCAATCGCATAACATTACCCTAGCAACCGCCCCAGGAACCCTAGCAACCGCATACCAACACCCTAGCAACCGATCTGGGTACCTTAGCAACCGCATAGCTACACCCTAGCAACCACCCCAAGTACCCTAGCAACCGCATAGCAACACCCTAGCAACAATCCAGAGTACCTTAGCAACCGCATAGCTATACCCTAGCAACCACATAGCAACACCCTAGCAACAATCAGGAGCACCTTAGCTACCACATATCAACATCCTAGCAACCACCTAGAATACCCTAGCAACCACTCTGAGGTCCTTAGTTGGCCTCAGATCTATCTATCTTAGCATCTATATATATTAGCAGATCTATCTATCTATCTATCTATCTATCTATCTATCTATCTGTCTATCTATCTATCTATCTATCTATCTATCTATCTGTCTATCTATCATCTGACTAATTCTATCTATCTATCTATCTATCTATCTATCTATCTATCTATCTATCTATCTATCTATCTATCACTGACAGACTGCATTGCCTTCAAAACATCTAAACTTTAAGCTTTTAAAACTACTTTAAACATTAAACTGTTTCAGACTGAAACTTAATTTTTTTTTTTAAACTTCTTAAACTTTTTGAAATTTTTAAACTTTTCAAACTTTTTAAAACATTCTGGTCCGGCTTTCTCAAGCCAACTTAAAGTTTGTCTCGACAAACTTTTTTATCTAGTTATTATTATTCTTCTGAGACTAAAATTATCAACTCTAACTCCTCCTAGAGCTTTAACTCTACAGACTCCAAACTCAGCCCAGATCTTCAGACTGATCTGAAGTTAGTTGCTATATCTTTTCTAACTGATCGGACTTACGGTTTTCATAAAAATGAAGATTAAAAATCATAAAAATCCCATAGACTTACATTGACGGAATGTTCAGATGGGCCAAGACAATTCAAACTCCAACTGTCAAAAATTCAAATCTAAACACACTGAAGCCAATTAGACTCAATCAGACTGCCCTTCTATGTACTATTTCTAACCCATTCAAACTCATTCTAACTCATCTATCTAATATTTCTAATCTATCTATCTATCTATCTGCTAGCAACATGCTAGTAACTTGCTGATCATGATAGTAACATGCTAATCATGCTAGCAAACATGCTAGTCACTTGCTAGTCATGCTAACAACATGCTAGTCACTTGCTAATCATGCTAGTAACATGCTAGTCACTTGCTAGTCAAGTTAGCAAACATGCTAGTTACTTGCTAGTCATGCTAAAAACATGCTAGTCATGCTAACAACATGCTAGTAACTTGCTGATCATGATAGTAACATGCTAATCATGCTAGAAAAATGCTAGTAACATGCGAGTAACTTGCTAGTCATGCTAACAACGTGCTAGTAACTTGCTAATCATGCTAGCAAACATGCTAGTCACTTGCTAGTCATGCTAACAACATGGTAGTCACTTGCTAATCATGCTAGTAACATGCTAGTCACTTGCTAGTCATGCTAGCAAACATGTTAGTCACTTGCTAGTCATGCTAAAAACATGCTAGTCATGCTAAAAAAATGCTAGTCACTTGCTAGTCATGCTAGCAAATTGTTAGAAACATGCTAGCAACATACTAGCAACTTGCTAATCATGCTAACAACATGCTCGTAACATGCTAATCATGCCAGAAATGTACTAGCAACATGCTAGTAACTTGCTAATCATGTTATCTACATGCTAATCATCCTAGAAACATGCTAACAACATGCTAATCATCCTAGAAACATGCTAGTAGATTGCTAATCATGCTAGAAATGTGCTAGCAATATGCTAGTAAGATGCTATTCATGCTTGTAACATGCTAGTAACTTGCTAATCATGTTAACAACATGCTAGTAACAACCTAGCAACCACATGGGGTACCGTACCAACCGCTTAGCAACACCTAAACAACCGCCCCGGGTACCGCAGCAACCGCATAGCAACACCTAAGCAACCACCCCAGGTACCCTAGCAACCGCATAACAACAGCTTAGCAAGCACTCAGAGTACCCTAGCAACTCCCTAGCAACCATCCCAAGAACCCTAGCAACCCCAGAGCAACAACCTAGCAACCACCTTGGACACCCTAGCAACCGCATAGCAACATCTTAGCAACCACCCTGAGTACCATAGCAACCACATAGCAACATCTTAGCAACCACCCTGAGTACCATAGCAACTGCATAGCAACACCCTAGCAACCGTCCTAGGTACCCTAGCAACCGCACCAGATACCCTAGCAACAGTATAGCAAAACCCTAGCAACCTCCCAGAGTACTCTAGAAACCACATAGCAAAACCCTAGCAACCACCCTGGACACCCTAGCAACCGCATAGCAACACCTTAGCAAACACCCTGAATACCATAGCAACCGCATAGTAACACCTTAGCAACCACCCTGAGTACCATAGCAACAGCATAGCAACACCCTAGCAACCGTCCTAGATACCCTAGCAATCGCATAACATTACCCTAGCAACCGCCCCAGGAACCCTAGCAACCGCATACCAACACCCTAGCAACCGATCTGGGTACCTTAGCAACCGCATAGCTACACCCTAGCAACCACCCCAAGTACCCTAGCAACCGCATAGCAACACCCTAGCAACAATCCAGAGTACCTTAGCAACCGCATAGCTATACCCTAGCAACCACATAGCAACACCCTAGCAACAATCAGGAGCACCTTAGCTACCACATATCAACATCCTAGCAACCACCTAGAATACCCTAGCAACCACTCTGAGGTCCTTAGTTGGCCTCAGATCTATCTATCTTAGCATCTATATATATTAGCAGATCTATCTATCTATCTATCTATCTATCTATCTATCTATCTGTCTATCTATCTATCTATCTATCTATCTATCTATCTGTCTATCTATCATCTGACTAATTCTATCTATCTATCTATCTATCTATCTATCTATCTATCTATCTATCTATCTATCTATCTATCTATCTATCACTGACAGACTGCATTGCCTTCAAAACATCTAAACTTTAAGCTTTTAAAACTACTTTAAACATTAAACTGTTTCAGACTGAAACTTAATTTTTTTTTTAAACTTCTTAAACTTTTTGAAATTTTTAAACTTTTCAAACTTTTTAAAACATTCTGGTCCGGCTTTCTCAAGCCAACTTAAAGTTTGTCTCGACAAACTTTTTTATCTAGTTATTATTATTCTTCTGAGACTAAAATTATCAACTCTAACTCCTCCTAGAGCTTTAACTCTACAGACTCCAAACTCAGCCCAGATCTTCAGACTGATCTGAAGTTAGTTGCTATATCTTTTCTAACTGATCGGACTTACGGTTTTCATAAAAATGAAGATTAAAAATCATAAAAATCCCATAGACTTACATTGACGGAATGTTCAGATGGGCCAAGACAATTCAAACTCCAACTGTCAAAAATTCAAATCTAAACACACTGAAGCCAATTAGACTCAATCAGACTGCCCTTCTATGTACTATTTCTAACCCATTCAAACTCATTCTAACTCATCTATCTAATATTTCTAATCTATCTATCTGTCTATCTATCTATCTATCTATCTATCTATCTATCTATCTATCTATCTATCTTTCTATCTATCTATCATCTGACTCTATCTATCTATCTATCTATCTATCTATCTATAATCTGATGCTATCTATCTATATCATCTGACTCTATCTATCTATCTATCTATCTATCTATCTACGATCTATTTCTATCTATCTATCTATCTATCTATCTATCTATCTATCTATCTATCTATCTATCTATCTGCTAGCAACATGCTAGTAACTTGCTAATCATGATAGTAACATGCTAATCATGCTAGAAAAATGCTAGTAACATGCTAGTAACTTGCTAGTCATGCTAACAACATGCTAGTCATCCTAGAAACATGCTAAAAACATGCTAATCATTCTAGAAACATGCTAGTAACTTGCTAACCATGTTAACAACATGCTATTAACATGCTAATCATGCCAGAAATGTGCTAGCAACATGCTAGTAACTTGCTAATCATGTTAACAACATGCTAATCATCCTAGAAACATGCTAACAACAAGCTAATCATCCTAGAAACATGCTAGTAACTCGCTAATCATGCTAGAAATATGCTAGCAACATGCTAGTAATATGCTAATCATGCTGGTAACATGCTAGTAACTTGCTAATCATGTTAAAAACATGCTACTAACACCCAAGCAACCACACGGGGGACCGTAGCAACCACAGGGCAACACCTTAGCAACCACACCAAGAATCCTAGTAACCGAATAGCAACACCCTAGCAACCGCCCCGGGTACTGTAGCAACCGCATAGCAACACCTTAGCAACCGCCTTAGCAACCACCAGAGCTAGCCTTGCAACCATCATAGCAACCACTCTAAGTACCCTAGCAACCACTCTGAGGTCCTTAGAATCTATCTATCTATCTATCTATTATCTGACTCTATCTATCTATCTATCTATCTATCTATCTATCTATCTATCTATCTATCTATCTCTCTGTCTGTCTATCTGTCTGTCCATCTGTCTATAATCTGAGCCTATCTATCTATCTATCTATCTATCTATCTATCTATCTATCTATCTATCTATCTATCTATCTATCATCTGAGTCTATCTATCTATCTATCTATCTATCTATCTATCTATCTATCTATCTATCTATTATCTGACTCTATCTATCTATCTATCTATCATCTGAATCTATCGCTCTATCTATCTATCTATCTATCTATCTATCTATCTATCTATCTATCTATTATCTGACTCTATCTATCTATCTATCTATCTATCTATCTATCTATCTATCTATCTATCTATCTATCTATTATCTGACTCTATCTATCTATCTATCTATCTATCTATCTATCTATCTATCTATCTATCTATCTATCTATTATCTGACTCTATCTATCTATCTATCTATCTATCTATCTATCTATCTATCTATCTATCTATCTATCTATCTATCTATCTATCTATCTATCTATCTATCTATCAAACTTTAAACTTTCAAAACTACGTCAAACTTAAAACTTCCCAAACTTTTCAAACTTAAACTTTTTAAACTTCTTAAACTTTTTTAAACTTTTCAAACTTTTTTAAACTTTTCAAACTTTTTTAAACTTTCTGGTCCGGCTTTCTCAAGCCAACTTAAAGTTTGTCTTGACAAACTTTTTTATCTAGTTATTATTATTCTTCTGAGACTAAAATTATCAACTCTAACTCCTCCTAGAGCTTTAACTCTACATACTCCAAACTCAGCCCAGATCTTCAGACTGATCTGAAGTTAGTTGCTATATCTTTTCTAACTGATCAGACTTACGGTTTTCATAAAAATGAAGATTAAAAATCATAAAAATCCCATAGACTTACATTGACGGAATGTTCAGATGGGCCAAGACAATTCAAACTCCAACTGTCAAAAATTCAAATCTAAACACACTGAAGCCCATTAGACTCAATCAGACTGCCCTTCTATGTACTATTTCTAACCCATTCAAACTCATTCAAACTCATCTATCTAATATTTCCAATCTATCTATATCTATCTATCTATGTACAATCTGACTATTTCTTTCTATTTATCTATCTATCTACCTATCTATCTATCTATCTATCTATCTATCTATCTATCTATCTGATTATTTCTATCTATCTATCTATCTATCTATCTATCTATCTATCTATCTATCTATCTATGTACAATCTGACTATTTCTTTCTATTTATCTATCTATCTACCTATCTATCTATCTATCTATCTATCTATCTATCTGATTATTTCTATCTATCTATCTATCTATCTATCTATCTATCTATCTGATTATTTCTATCTATCTATCTATCTATCTATCTATCTATCTATCTATCTATCTATCTATCCATCTGATTATTTCTATCTATCTATCTATCTATCTATCTATCTATCTATCTATCTATCTATCTGCTAGCAACATGCTAGTAACTTGCTGATCATGATAGTAACATGCTAATCATGCTAGAAAAATGCTAGTAACATGCGAGTAACTTGCTAGTCATGCTAACAACATGCTAGTAACTTGCCAATCATGCTAGCAAACATGCTAGTCACTTGCTAGTCATGCTAACAACATGCTAGTCACTTGCTAATCATGCTAGTAACATGCTAGTCACTTGCTAGTCATGCTAGCAAACATGCTAGTCACTTCCTAGTCATGCTAACAACATGCTAGTCACTTGCTAGTCATGCTAGCAAATTGTTAGAAACATGCTAGCAACATACTAGCAACTTGCTAATCATGCTAACAACATGCTTGTAACATGCTAATCATGCCAGAAATGTACTAGCAACATGCTAGTAACTTGCTAATCATGTTATCTACATGCTAATCATCCTAGAAACATGCTAACAACATGCTAATCATCCTAGAAACATGCTAGTAGATTGCTAATCATGCTAGATATGTGCTAGCAATATGCTAGTAAGATGCTAATCATGCTTGTAACATGCTAGTAACTTGCTAATCATGTTAACAACATGCAAGTAACAACCTAGCAACCACACGGGGTACCATACCAACCGCTTAGCAACACCTTAACAACCGCCCCGGGTACCGCAGCAACCACATAGCAACACCTAAGCAACCACCCAAGGTACCCTAGCAACCACATAGCAACAGCTTAGCAAGCACTCAGACTACCCTAGCAACTCCCTAGCAACCATCCCAAGAACCCTAGCAACCCCAGAGCAACAACCTAGGAACCACCTTGGACACCCTAGCAACCGCATAGCAACACCTTAGCAACCACCCTGAGTACCATAGCAACCACATAGCAACATCTTAGCAACCACCCTGAGTACCATAGCAACTGCATAGCAACACCCTAGCAACCATCCTAGGTACCCTAGCAACCGCACCAGATACCCTAGCAACCGTATAGCAAAACCCTAGCAACCTCCCAGAGTACTCTAGAAACCACATAGCAAAACCCTAGCAACCACCCTGGACACCCTAGCAACCGCATAGTAACACCTTAGCAACCATCCTGAGTACCATAGCAACCGCATAGCAACACCCTAGCAACCGTCCTAGATACCCTAGCAACCGCATAACATTACCCTAGCAACCGCCCCAGGTACCCTAGCAACCACATAGCAACACCCTAGCAACCGATCTGGGTACCTTAGCAACCGCATAGCTACACCCTAGCAACCACCCCAAGTACCCTAGCAACCGCATAGCAACACCCTAGCAACAATCCAGAGCACCTTAGCAACCGCATAGCTATACCCTAGCAACCACCCCAAGTACCCTAGCAACCACATAGCAACACCCTAGCAACAATCAGGAGCACCTTAGCTACCACATATCAACATCCTAGCAACCACCTAGAATACCCTAGCAACCACTCTGAGGTCCTTAGTTGGCCTCAGATCTATCTATCTTAGCATCTATAAATCTTAGCAGATCTATCTATCTATCTATCTATCTATCTATCTATCTATCTATCTATCTATCTGTCTATCTATCTATCTATCTATCTATCTATCTATCTATCTGTCTATCTATCATCTGACTAATTCTATCTATCTATCTATCTATCTATCTATCTATCTATCTATCTATCTATCTATCTATCTATCACTGACAGACTGCATTGCCTTCAAAACATCTAAACTTTAAGCTTTTAAAACTACTTTAAACATTAAACTGTTTCAGACTGAAACTTAATTTTTTTTTTAAACTTCTTAAACTTTTTGAAATTTTTAAACTTTTCAAACTTTTTAAAACTTTCTGGTCCGGCTTTCTCAAGCCAACTTAAAGTTTGTCTCGACAAACTTTTTTATCTATTTATTATTATTATTCTTCTGAGACTAAATTATCAACTCTAACTCCTCCTAGAGCTTTAACTCTACAGACTCCAAACTCAGCCCAGATCTTCAGACTGATCTGAAGTTAGTTGCTATATCTTTTCTAACTGATCGGACTTACGGTTGTCATAAAAATGAAGATTAAAAATCATAAAAATCCCATAGACTTACATTGACGGAATGTTCAGATGGGCCAAGACAATTCAAACTCCAACTGTCAAAAATTCAAATCTAAACACACTGAAGCCCATTAGACTCAATCAGACTGCCCTTCTATGTACTATTTCTAACCCATTCAAACTCATT
The DNA here is from genome assembly GCA_039654775.1 of Spinibarbus caldwelli. Taxonomy (NCBI): domain Eukaryota; kingdom Metazoa; phylum Chordata; class Actinopteri; order Cypriniformes; family Cyprinidae; genus Spinibarbus; species Spinibarbus caldwelli. Next base: position 8,536,265 of record CM077227.1, on the reverse strand, counting down.
CAAACTCATCTATCTAATATTTCTAATCTATCTATCTATCTATCTATCTATCTATCTATCTATCTATCTATCTATTATCTGATTCTATCTATCTATCTATCTATCTATCTATCTATCATCTGACTCTCTATCTATCTATCTATCTATCTATCTATAATCTGACGCTATCTATCTATATCATCTGACTCTATCTATCTATCTATCTATCTATCTATCTATCTATCTATCTATCTATCTATCTATCTATCTATCTATCTATCTATAATCTGACGCTATCTATCTATCTATCTATAATCTGACGCTATCTATCTATCTATCTATCTATCTATCTATCTATAATCTGACGCTATCTATCTATATCATCTGACTCTATCTATCTATCTATCTATCTATCTGCTAGCAACATGCTAGTAACTTGCTAATCATGCTAGAAAAATGCTATTAACATGCTAGTAACTTGCTAGTCATGCTAACAACATGCTAGTCATCCTAGAAACATGCTAAAAACATGCTAATCATTCTAGAAACATGCTAGTAACTTGCTAATCATGCTAACAACATGCTAGTAACATGCTAATCATGCCAGAAATGTGCTAGCAACATGCTAGTAACTTGCTAATCATGTTAACAACATACTAATCATCCTAGAAACATGCTAACAACAAGCTAATTATCATAGAAACATGCTTGTAACTCGCTAATCATGCTAGAAATATGCTAGCAACATGCTAGTAACATGCTAATCATGCTGGTAACATGCTAGTAACTTGCTAATCATGTTAAAAACATGCTACTAACACCCAAGCAACCACACGGGGTACCGTAGCAACCACAGTGCAACAGCTTAGCAACCACACCAAGAACCCTAGTAACCGAATAGCAACACCCTAGCAACCGCCCCGGGTACTGTAGCAACCACATAGCAACACCTTAGCAACCAACCCGGATACCCTAGCAACCGCATAGCAACCACCCAGTGTACCCTAGCAACCACATAGCAACACCCTAGCAACCACCCCAGATACCTTAGCAACCACATAGCAACACCCTAGCAACCAGCCCAAGTACCCTAGCAACCGCATAGCAACACCTTAGCAATCACCCTGGGCACCCTAGCAACCGCATAGCAAGACCTTAGCAACCACCCAGAGTACCCTAGCAACCGCATAGCAACACCTTAGCAACCACCCTGGGTACCTTAGCAACCGCATAACAACACCTCAGCAACCACACAGAGTACCCTAGCAACCGCATAGCAACACCTTAGCAACCACCCTGAGTACCCTAGCAACCGCATAGAAAAACCTTAGCAACCACCCTGGGTACCCTAGCAACCGGATAGCAACACTCTAGCAACCACCCCGGGTACCCTAGCAACAACTTAGTAACCACCCTGAGTACCCTAGCAACCACATAGAAACACCTTAGCAACCACTCCGGGTACCCTAGCAACCGCATAGCAACACCTTAGCAACCACCCTGGGTACCATAGCAACACCCTAGCAACCGCTAAGCAATACCCTAGCAACCGCCTTAGCAACCATCAGAGCTAGCCTAGCAACCATCATAGCAACCACTCTAAGTACCCTAGCAACCACTCTGAGGTCTTTAGAATCTATCTATCTATCTATCTATCTGTCTGTCTGTCTGTCTGTCTGTCTATCTATAATCTGAGCCTATCTATCTATCTATCTATCTATCTATCTATCTATCTATCTATCTATCTCTCTATCAAACTTTAAACTTTTAAAACTACGCTAAACTTCAAACTAATTCAGACTGAAAACCGTCAAACTTAAAACTTCCCAAACTTTTCAAACTTAAACTTTTTAAACTTCTTAAACTTTTTTAAACTTTTCAAACTTTTTTAAACTTTTCAAACTTTTTAAAACTTTCTGGTCCGGCTTTCTCAAGCCAACTTAAAGTTTGTCTCGACAAACTTTTTTATCTAGTTAAGTTGGCTTGAGAAAGCCAACTTACTGAAATGCTATTTAAACTTCTTCTTCTTATTATTATTATTATTCTTCTGAGACTAAATTATCAACTCTAACTCCTCCTAGAGCTTTAACTCTACAGACTCCAAACTCAGCCCAGATCTTCAGACTGATCTGAAGTTAGTTGCTATATCTTTTCTAACTGATCGGACTTACGGTTTTCATAAAAATGAAGATTAAAAATCATAAAAATCCCATAGACTTACATTGACGGAATGTTCAGATGGGCCAAGACTATTCATCTATCTATCTATCTATCTATCTATCTATCTTTCTATCTATCTATCTATCTATCATCTGACTCTATCTATCTATCTATCTATCTATCTATCTATCTATCTATCTATCTATAATCTGATGCTATCTATCTATATCATCTGACTCTATCTATCTATCTATCTATCTATCTATCTATCTATCTATCTATCTATCTATCTATCTATCTATCTACGATCTATTTCTATCTATCTATCTATCTATCTATCTATCTATCTGCTAGCAACATGCTAGTAACTTGCTAATCATGATAGTAACATGCTAATCATGCTAGAAAAATGCTAGTAACATGCTAGTAACTTGCTAGTCATGCTAACAACATGCTATTAACATGCTAATCATGCCAGAAATGTGCTAGCAACATGCTAGTAACTTGCTAATCATGTTAACAACATGCTAATCATCCTAGAAACATGCTAACAACAAGCTAATCATCCTAGAAACATGCTAGTAACTCGCTAATCATGCTAGAAATATGCTAGCAACATGCTAGTAATATGCTAATCATGCTGGTAACATGCTAGTAACTTGCTAATCATGTTAAAAACATGCTACTAACACCCAAGTAACCACACGGGGGACCGTAGCAACCACAGGGCAACACCTTAGCAACCACACCAAGAATCCTAGTAACCGAATAGCAACACCCTAGCAACCGCCCCGGGTACTGTAGCAACCGCATAGCAACACCTTAGCAACCGCCTTAGCAACCACCAGAGCTAGCCTTGCAACCATCATAGCAACCACTCTAAGTACCCTAGCAACCACTCTGAGGTCCTTAGAATCTATCTATCTATCTATCTATTATCTGACTCTATCTATCTATCTATCTATCTATCTATCTATCTATCTATCTATCTATCTATCTATCTATCTATCTATTATCTGACTCTATCTATCTACCTATCTATCTATCTATCTATCTATCTATCTATCTATCTATCTATCTATCTATCTATCTATCTATCTATCATCTGAGTCTATCTATCTATCTATCTATCTATATATCTATCTATTATCTGACTCTATCTATCTATCTATCTATCATCTGAATCTATCGCTCTATCTATCTATCTATCTATCTATCTATCTATCTATCTATCTATCTATCTATCTATCTATTATCTGACTCTATCTATCTATCTATCTATAAATCTATATATCTATCTATTATCTGACTCTATCTATCTATCTATCTATCTATCTATCTATCTATTATCTGACTCTATCTATCTATCTATCTATCTATCTATCTATCTATCTATCTATCTATCTATCTATCTATCTATCTATCTATCTATCTATCTATCTATCAAACTTTAAACTTTCAAAACTACGTCAAACTTAAAACTTCCCAAACTTTTCAAACTTAAACTTTTTAAACTTCTTAAACTTTTTTAAACTTTTCAAACTTTTTTAAACTTTTCAAACTTTTTTAAACTTTTCAAACTTTTTTAAACTTTCTGGTCCGGCTTTCTCAAGCCAACTTAAAGTTTGTCTTGACAAACTTTTTTATCTAGTTATTATTATTATTCTTCTGAGACTAAATTATCAACTCTAACTCCTCCTAGAGCTTTAACTCTACAGACTCCAAACTCAGACCAGATCTTCAGACTGATCTGAAGTTAGTTGCTATATCTTTTCTAACTGATCGGACTTACGGTTTTCATAAAAATGAAGATTAAAAATCATAAAAATCCCATAGACTTACATTGACGGAATGTTCAGATGGGCCAAGACTATTCAAACTCCAACTGTCAAAAATTCAAATCTAAACACACTGAAGCCCATTAGACTCAATCAGACTGCCCTTCTATGTACTATTTCTAACCCATTCAAACTCATTCAGACTCATCTATCTAATATTTCTAATCTATCTATCTATCTATCTATCTATCTATCTATCTATCTATCTATCTATCTATCTATCTATCTATCTATCTATCTATCATCTGACTCTACCTATCTATCTATCTATCTATCTATCTATCTATCTATCTATCTATCTGTCTATCTATCTATCTATCTATCATTGACTCTATCTATCTATCTATCTATCTATCTATCTATCTATCTATCTATCTATCTATCTATCATTGACTCTATCTATCTATCTATCTATCTATCTATCTATCTATCTATCTATCTATCTATCTATCATTGATTCTATGTATCTATCTATCTATCTATCTATCTATCTATCTATCTATCTATCTATCTATCATTGACTCTATCTATCTATCTATCTGTCTATCTATCATTGACTCTATCTATCTATCTATCTATCTATCTATCTATCTATCTATCTATCTATCTATCTATCTATCTATCTATCTATCTATTTATCTATCATTGACTCTATCTATCTATCTATCTATCTATCTATCTATCTATCTATCTATCTATCTATCTATCTATCATTGACTCTATCTATCTATCTATCTATCTATCTATCTATCTATCTATCTATCTATCTATCTATCATTGACTCTATCTATCTATCTATCTATCTATCTATCTATCTATCTATCTATCTATCTATCTATCTATCTATCTATCTATCTATCTATCTATCTTTAAACTTTTAAAACTAAGTTAAACTTCAAACTAATTCAGACTGAAAACCGTCAAACTTAAAACTTCCCAAACTTTTCAAACTTTTTTTAAACTTTTCAAACTTTTTAAAACTTTCTGGTCCGGCTTTCTCAAGCCAACTTAAAGTTTGTCTCGACAAACTTTTTTATCTAGTTAAGTTGGCTTGAGAAAGCCAACTTACTGAAATGCTATTTAAACTTCGTCTTATTATTATTAAGTTGGCTTGAGAAAGCCAACTTACTGAAATCCTATTTAAACTTCTTCTTCTTCTTATTATTATTATTATTATTATTATTATTATTCTTCTGAGACTAAATTATCAACTCTAACTCCTCCTAGAGCTTTAACTCTACAGACTCCAAACTCAGCCCAGATGTTCAGACTGATCTGAAGTTAGTTGCTATATCTTTTCTAACTGATCGGACTCACGGTTTTCATAAAAATGAAGATTAAAAATCATAAAAATCCCATAGACTTACATTGACGGAATGTTCAGATGGGCCAAGACAATTCAAACTCCAACTGTCAAAAATTCAAATCTAAACACACTGAAGCCCATTAGACTCAATCAGACTGCCCTTCTATGTACTATTTCTAACCCATTCAAACTCATTCAAACTCATCTATCTAATATTTCTAATCTATCTATCTGTCTATCTATCTATCTGTCTGTCTGTTTGTCTGTCTATAATCTGAGCCTATCTATCTATCTATCTATCTATCTATCTATCTATCTATTATCTGACTCTATCTATCTATCTATCTATGTATCTATCTATCTACGATCTATTTCTATCTATCTATCTATCTATCTATCTATCTATCTATCTATCTATCTATCTATCTATCTATCTATCTATTATCTGACTCTATCTATCTATCTATCTATCTATCTATCTATCTATCTATCTACCTATCATCTGACTCTATCTATCTATCTATGTATCTATCTATCTACGATCTATTTCTATCTATCTATCTATCTATCTATCTATCTATCTATCTATCTATCTATCTATCTATCTATCTATTTATCTATCTATCTGCTAGCAACATGGTAGTAACTTGCTAATCATGATATTAACATGCTAATCATGATAGAAAATGCTATTAACATGCTAGTAACTTGCTAGTCATGCTAACAACATGCTAGTAACATGCTAATCATGCCAGAAATGTGCTAGCAACATGCTAGTAACTTGCTAATCATGTTAACAACATGCTAATCATCCTAGAAACATGCTAACAACAAGCTAATCATCCTAGAAACATGCTAGTAACTCGCTAATCATGCTAGAAATATGCTAGCAACATGCTAGTAACATGCTAATCATGCTGGTAACATGCTAGTAACTTGCTAATCATGTTAAAAACATGCTACTAACACCCAAGCAACCACACGGGGGACCGTAGCAACCACAGGGCAACACCTTAGCAACCACACCAAGAATCCTAGTAACCGAATAGCAACACCCTAGCAACCGCCGCGGGTTCTGTAGCAACCGCATAGCAACACCTTAGCAACCAACCCGAGTACCCTAGCAACCGCATAGCAACCACCCATTGTACCCTAGCAACCACATAGCAACACCCTAGCAACCACCCCAGATACTTTAGCAACCACATAGCAACACCCTAGCAACCAGCCCAAGTACCCTAGCAACCGCATAGCAACACCTTAGCAATCACCCTGGGCACCATAGCAACCGCATAGCAACACCTTAGCAACCACCCAGAGTACCCTAGCAACCGCATAGCAACACCTTAGCAACCACCCTGGGTACCTTAGCAACCGCATAGCAACACATCTGCAACCACCCAGAGTACCCTAGCAACCGCATAGCAACACCTTAGCAACCACCCTGAGTACCCTAGCAACCTTATAGAAACACCTTAGCAACCACCCTGGGTACCCTAGCAACCGCATAGCAACACCCTAGCAACCACCCCGGGTACCCTAGCAACAACTTAGTAACCACCCTGAGTACCCTAGCAACCACATAGAAACACCTTAGCAACCACTCCGGGTACCCTAGCAAGCGCATAGCAACACCTTAGCAACCACCCTGGGTACCATAGCAACACCCTAGCAACCGCTAAGCAATACCCTAGCAACCACCCTGGACACCCTAGCAACCACATAGCAACACCTTAGCAACCACCCTGAGTAACATAGCAACCGCATAGCAACACCTTAGCAACCGCCTTAGCAACCACCAGAGCTAGCCTAGCAACCATCATAGCAAGCACTCTAAGTACCCTAGCAACCACTCTGAGGTCCTTAGAATCTATCTATCTATCTATCTATCTATCTATCTATCTATCTATTATCTGACTCTATCTATCTATCTATCTATCTATCTATCTATCTATCTATCTATCTATCTATCTATCTATTATCTGACTCTATCTATCTATCTATCTATCTATCTATCTATCTATCTATCTATCTATCTATTTATCTATCTCTCTGTCTGTCTATCTGTCTGTCCATCTGTCTATAATCTGAGCCTATCTATCTATCTATCTATCTATCTATCAATTATCAGACTCTATCTATCTATCTATCTATCTATCTATCTATCTATCTATCTATCTATCTATCTATCATCTGAATCTATCTATCTATCTATCTATCTATCTATCTATCTATCTATCTATCTATCTATAATCTGAGCCTATCTATCTATCTATCTATCTATCTATCTATCTATCTATCTATCTATCTATCTATCTATCTATCTATCTATCTATCTATCTATCTATTATCTGAATCTATCTATCTATCTATCTATCTATCTATCTATCTATCTATCTATCTATCTATATATCAATCTATTATCTGACTCTATCTATCTATCTATCTATCTATCTATCTATCTATCTATCTATCTATCTATCTATCTATCATCTGAGTCTATCTATCTATCTATCTATCTATCTATCTATCTATCTATCTATCTATCTATCTATCTATTATCTGACTCTATCTATCTATCTATCTATCTATCTATCTATCTATCTATCTATCTATCTATCTATCTATCTATCTATCAAACTTTAAACTTTTAAAACTACGTTAAACTTCAAACTAATTCAGACTGAAAACCGTCAAACTTAAAACTTTCCAAACTTTTCAAACTTAAACTTTTTAAACTTTTAAAACTTTTTAAACTTTTCAAACTTTTTTAAACTTTCTGGTTCGGCTTTCTCAAGCCAACTTAAAGTTTGTCTCGACAAACTTTTTTATCTAGTTATTATTATTATTATTCTTCTTCTGAGACTAAATTATCAACTCTAACTCCTCCTAGAGCTTTAACTCTACAGACTCCAAACTCAGCCCAGATCTTCAGACTGATCTGAAGTTAGTTGCTATATCTTTTCTAACTGATCGGACTTACGGTTTTCATAAAAATGAAGATTAAAAATCATAAAAATCCCATAGACTTACATTGACGGAATGTTCAGATGGGCCAAGACAATTCAAACTCCAACTGTCAAAAATTCAAATCTAAACACACTGAAGCCCATTAGACTCAATCAGACTGCCCTTCTATGTACTATTTCTAACCCATTCAAACTCATTCAAACTCATCTATCTAATATTTCTAATCTATCTATCTATCTATCTATCTATCTATCTATCTATCTATCTATCTATCTATCTATCTATCTATCACCTGACTATATCTATCTATCTATCTATCTATCTATCTATCATTCACTCTATCTATCTATCTATCTACAATCTGACTATATCAATCTATCTATCTATCTATCTATCTATCTATCTATCTATCTATCTATCTATCTATTTCTATCTATCTATCTATCTATCTATCTATCTACAATCTGACTATATCTATCTATCTATCTATCTATCTATCTATCTATCTATCATTGACTCTCTATCTATCTATCTATCTATCTATCTATCTATCTATCTATCTATCTATCTACAATCTGACTATATCTATCTATCTATCTATCTATCTATCATCTGACTCTATCTATCTATCTATCTATCTATCTATCTATCTATCTATCTATCTATCTATCTATCATCTGACTCTATCTATCTACGATCTATTTCTATCTATCTATCTATCTATCTATCTATCTGCTAGCAACATGCTAGTAACTTGCTAATCATGCTTGTAACATGCTAGTAACTTGCTAATCATGATAGTAACATGCTAATCATGCTAGAAAAATGCTAATAACTTGCTAGTAACTTGCTAGTCATGCTAACAACATGCTAATCATCCTAGAAACATGCTAAAAACATGCTAATAATTCTAGAAACATGCTAGTAACTTGCTAATCATGCTAACAACATGCTAGTAACATGCTAATCATGCCAGAAATGTGCTAGCAACATGCTAGTAACTTGCTAATCATGTTAACAACATGCTAATCATCCTAGAAACATGCTAACAACATGCTAATCATCCTAGAAACATGCTAGGAACTTGCTAATCATGCTAGAAATGTGCTAGCAACATGCTAGTAACATGCTAATCATGCTGGTAACATGCTAGTAACTTGCTAATCATGTTAAAAACATGCTACTAACACCCTAGCAACCGCCCCGGGGACCGTAGCAACCATATAGCAACACCTTAGCAACCATCCCGGGTACCCTAGCAACCGGATAGCAACACCTTAGCAACGACCCTGAGTAACACAGCAACCGCATAGCAACACCTTAGCAACCGCCTTAGCAACCACCGGAGCTAGCCTAGCAACCATCATAGCAACCACTTTAAGTACCCTAGCAACCACTCTGAGGTCCTTAAAATCTATCTATCTATCTATCTCTCTATCTATCTATCAAACTTTAAACTTTTAAAACTACGTTAAACTTCAAACTAATTCAGACTGAAAACCGTCAAACTTAAAACTTCCCAAACTTTTTAAACTTCTTAAACTTTTTTAAACTTTCTGGTCCGGCTTTCTCAAGCCAACTTAAAGTTTGTCTCGACAAACTTTTTTATCTAGTTATTATTATTAAGTTGGCTTGAGAAAGCCAACTTACTGAAATCCTATTTAAACTTCTTCTTCTTATTATTATTATTATTATTATTCTTCTGAGACTAAATTATCAACTCTAACTCCTCCTAGAGCTTTAACTCTACAGACTCCAAACTCAGCCCAGATCTTCAGACTGATCTGAAGTTAGTTGCTATATCTTTTCTAACTGATCGGACTTACGGTTGTCATAAAAATGAAGATTAAAAATCATAAAAATCCCATAGACTTACATTGACGGAATGTTCAGATGGGCCAAGACAATTCAAACTCCAACTGTCAAAAATTCAAATCTAAACACACTGAAGCCCATTAGACTCAATCAGACTGCCCTTCTATGTACTATTTCTAACCCATTCAAACTCATTCAAACTCATCTATCTAATATTTCTAATCTATCTATCTATCTATCTATCTATCTATCTATCTATCTATCTATCTATTATCTGATTCTATCTATCTATCTATCTATCTATCTATCTATCTATCATCTGACTCTCTATCTATCTATCTATCTATCTATCTATAATCTGACGCTATCTATCTATATCATCTGACTCTATCTATCTATCTATCTATCTATCTATCTATCTATCTATCTATCTATCTATCTATCTATCTATCTATCTATAATCTGACGCTATCTATCTATCTATCTATAATCTGACGCTATCTATCTATCTATCTATCTATCTATCTATAATCTGACGCTATCTATCTATATCATCTGACTCTATCTATCTATCTATCTATCTATCTGCTAGCAACATGCTAGTAACTTGCTAATCATGCTAGAAAAATGCTATTAACATGCTAGTAACTTGCTAGTCATGCTAACAACATGCTAGTCATCCTAGAAACATGCTAAAAACATGCTAATCATTCTAGAAACATGCTAGTAACTTGCTAATCATGCTAACAACATGCTAGTAACATGCTAATCATGCCAGAAATGTGCTAGCAACATGCTAGTAACTTGCTAATCATGTTAACAACATACTAATCATCCTAGAAACATGCTAACAACAAGCTAATTATCATAGAAACATGCTTGTAACTCGCTAATCATGCTAGAAATATGCTAGCAACATGCTAGTAACATGCTAATCATGCTGGTAACATGCTAGTAACTTGCTAATCATGTTAAAAACATGCTACTAACACCCAAGCAACCACACGGGGTACCGTAGCAACCACAGTGCAACAGCTTAGCAACCACACCAAGAACCCTAGTAACCGAATAGCAACACCCTAGCAACCGCCCCGGGTACTGTAGCAACCACATAGCAACACCTTAGCAACCAACCCGGATACCCTAGCAACCGCATAGCAACCACCCAGTGTACCCTAGCAACCACATAGCAACACCCTAGCAACCACCCCAGATACCTTAGCAACCACATAGCAACACCCTAGCAACCAGCCCAAGTACCCTAGCAACCGCATAGCAACACCTTAGCAATCACCCTGGGCACCCTAGCAACCGCATAGCAAGACCTTAGCAACCACCCAGAGTACCCTAGCAACCGCATAGCAACACCTTAGCAACCACCCTGGGTACCTTAGCAACCGCATAACAACACCTCAGCAACCACACAGAGTACCCTAGCAACCGCATAGCAACACCTTAGCAACCACCCTGAGTACCCTAGCAACCGCATAGAAAAACCTTAGCAACCACCCTGGGTACCCTAGCAACCGGATAGCAACACTCTAGCAACCACCCCGGGTACCCTAGCAACAACTTAGTAACCACCCTGAGTACCCTAGCAACCACATAGAAACACCTTAGCAACCACTCCGGGTACCCTAGCAACCGCATAGCAACACCTTAGCAACCACCCTGGGTACCATAGCAACACCCTAGCAACCGCTAAGCAATACCCTAGCAACCGCCTTAGCAACCATCAGAGCTAGCCTAGCAACCATCATAGCAACCACTCTAAGTACCCTAGCAACCACTCTGAGGTCTTTAGAATCTATCTATCTATCTATCTATCTGTCTGTCTGTCTGTCTGTCTGTCTATCTATAATCTGAGCCTATCTATCTATCTATCTATCTATCTATCTATCTATCTATCTATCTATCTCTCTATCAAACTTTAAACTTTTAAAACTACGCTAAACTTCAAACTAATTCAGACTGAAAACCGTCAAACTTAAAACTTCCCAAACTTTTCAAACTTAAACTTTTTAAACTTCTTAAACTTTTTTAAACTTTTCAAACTTTTTTAAACTTTTCAAACTTTTTAAAACTTTCTGGTCCGGCTTTCTCAAGCCAACTTAAAGTTTGTCTCGACAAACTTTTTTATCTAGTTAAGTTGGCTTGAGAAAGCCAACTTACTGAAATGCTATTTAAACTTCTTCTTCTTATTATTATTATTATTCTTCTGAGACTAAATTATCAACTCTAACTCCTCCTAGAGCTTTAACTCTACAGACTCCAAACTCAGCCCAGATCTTCAGACTGATCTGAAGTTAGTTGCTATATCTTTTCTAACTGATCGGACTTACGGTTTTCATAAAAATGAAGATTAAAAATCATAAAAATCCCATAGACTTACATTGACGGAATGTTCAGATGGGCCAAGACTATTCATCTATCTATCTATCTATCTATCTATCTATCTTTCTATCTATCTATCTATCTATCATCTGACTCTATCTATCTATCTATCTATCTATCTATCTATCTATCTATCTATCTATAATCTGATGCTATCTATCTATATCATCTGACTCTATCTATCTATCTATCTATCTATCTATCTATCTATCTATCTATCTATCTATCTATCTATCTATCTACGATCTATTTCTATCTATCTATCTATCTATCTATCTATCTATCTGCTAGCAACATGCTAGTAACTTGCTAATCATGATAGTAACATGCTAATCATGCTAGAAAAATGCTAGTAACATGCTAGTAACTTGCTAGTCATGCTAACAACATGCTATTAACATGCTAATCATGCCAGAAATGTGCTAGCAACATGCTAGTAACTTGCTAATCATGTTAACAACATGCTAATCATCCTAGAAACATGCTAACAACAAGCTAATCATCCTAGAAACATGCTAGTAACTCGCTAATCATGCTAGAAATATGCTAGCAACATGCTAGTAATATGCTAATCATGCTGGTAACATGCTAGTAACTTGCTAATCATGTTAAAAACATGCTACTAACACCCAAGTAACCACACGGGGGACCGTAGCAACCACAGGGCAACACCTTAGCAACCACACCAAGAATCCTAGTAACCGAATAGCAACACCCTAGCAACCGCCCCGGGTACTGTAGCAACCGCATAGCAACACCTTAGCAACCGCCTTAGCAACCACCAGAGCTAGCCTTGCAACCATCATAGCAACCACTCTAAGTACCCTAGCAACCACTCTGAGGTCCTTAGAATCTATCTATCTATCTATCTATTATCTGACTCTATCTATCTATCTATCTATCTATCTATCTATCTATCTATCTATCTATCTATCTATCTATCTATCTATCTATTATCTGACTCTATCTATCTACCTATCTATCTATCTATCTATCTATCTATCTATCTATCTATCTATCTATCTATCTATCTATCATCTGAGTCTATCTATCTATCTATCTATCTATATATCTATCTATTATCTGACTCTATCTATCTATCTATCTATCATCTGAATCTATCGCTCTATCTATCTATCTATCTATCTATCTATCTATCTATCTATCTATCTATCTATCTATCTATTATCTGACTCTATCTATCTATCTATCTATAAATCTATATATCTATCTATTATCTGACTCTATCTATCTATCTATCTATCTATCTATCTATTATCTGACTCTATCTATCTATCTATCTATCTATCTATCTATCTATCTATCTATCTATCTATCTATCTATCTATCTATCTATCTATCAAACTTTAAACTTTCAAAACTACGTCAAACTTAAAACTTCCCAAACTTTTCAAACTTAAACTTTTTAAACTTCTTAAACTTTTTTAAACTTTTCAAACTTTTTTAAACTTTTCAAACTTTTTTAAACTTTTCAAACTTTTTTAAACTTTCTGGTCCGGCTTTCTCAAGCCAACTTAAAGTTTGTCTTGACAAACTTTTTTATCTAGTTATTATTATTATTCTTCTGAGACTAAATTATCAACTCTAACTCCTCCTAGAGCTTTAACTCTACAGACTCCAAACTCAGACCAGATCTTCAGACTGATCTGAAGTTAGTTGCTATATCTTTTCTAACTGATCGGACTTACGGTTTTCATAAAAATGAAGATTAAAAATCATAAAAATCCCATAGACTTACATTGACGGAATGTTCAGATGGGCCAAGACTATTCAAACTCCAACTGTCAAAAATTCAAATCTAAACACACTGAAGCCCATTAGACTCAATCAGACTGCCCTTCTATGTACTATTTCTAACCCATTCAAACTCATTCAGACTCATCTATCTAATATTTCTAATCTATCTATCTATCTATCTATCTATCTATCTATCTATCTATCTATCTATCTATCTATCTATCTATCTATCATCTGACTCTACCTATCTATCTATCTATCTATCTATCTATCTATCTATCTATCTGTCTATCTATCTATCTATCTATCATTGACTCTATCTATCTATCTATCTATCTATCTATCTATCTATCTATCTATCTATCTATCATTGACTCTATCTATCTATCTATCTATCTATCTATCTATCTATCTATCTATCTATCTATCTATCATTGATTCTATGTATCTATCTATCTATCTATCTATCTATCTATCTATCTATCTATCTATCTATCATTGACTCTATCTATCTATCTATCTGTCTATCTATCATTGACTCTATCTATCTATCTATCTATCTATCTATCTATCTATCTATCTATCTATCTATCTATCTATCTATCTATCTATTTATCTATCATTGACTCTATCTATCTATCTATCTATCTATCTATCTATCTATCTATCTATCTATCTATCTATCTATCATTGACTCTATCTATCTATCTATCTATCTATCTATCTATCTATCTATCTATCTATCTATCATTGACTCTATCTATCTATCTATCTATCTATCTATCTATCTATCTATCTATCTATCTATCTATCTATCTTTAAACTTTTAAAACTAAGTTAAACTTCAAACTAATTCAGACTGAAAACCGTCAAACTTAAAACTTCCCAAACTTTTCAAACTTTTTTTAAACTTTTCAAACTTTTTAAAACTTTCTGGTCCGGCTTTCTCAAGCCAACTTAAAGTTTGTCTCGACAAACTTTTTTATCTAGTTAAGTTGGCTTGAGAAAGCCAACTTACTGAAATGCTATTTAAACTTCGTCTTATTATTATTAAGTTGGCTTGAGAAAGCCAACTTACTGAAATCCTATTTAAACTTCTTCTTCTTCTTATTATTATTATTATTATTATTATTATTATTCTTCTGAGACTAAATTATCAACTCTAACTCCTCCTAGAGCTTTAACTCTACAGACTCCAAACTCAGCCCAGATGTTCAGACTGATCTGAAGTTAGTTGCTATATCTTTTCTAACTGATCGGACTCACGGTTTTCATAAAAATGAAGATTAAAAATCATAAAAATCCCATAGACTTACATTGACGGAATGTTCAGATGGGCCAAGACAATTCAAACTCCAACTGTCAAAAATTCAAATCTAAACACACTGAAGCCCATTAGACTCAATCAGACTGCCCTTCTATGTACTATTTCTAACCCATTCAAACTCATTCAAACTCATCTATCTAATATTTCTAATCTATCTATCTGTCTATCTATCTATCTGTCTGTCTGTTTGTCTGTCTATAATCTGAGCCTATCTATCTATCTATCTATCTATCTATCTATCTATCTATTATCTGACTCTATCTATCTATCTATCTATGTATCTATCTATCTACGATCTATTTCTATCTATCTATCTATCTATCTATCTATCTATCTATCTATCTATCTATCTATCTATCTATCTATCTATCTATCTATTATCTGACTCTATCTATCTATCTATCTATCTATCTATCTATCTATCTATCTACCTATCATCTGACTCTATCTATCTATCTATGTATCTATCTATCTACGATCTATTTCTATCTATCTATCTATCTATCTATCTATCTATCTATCTATCTATCTATCTATCTATCTATCTATCTATTTATCTATCTATCTGCTAGCAACATGGTAGTAACTTGCTAATCATGATATTAACATGCTAATCATGATAGAAAATGCTATTAACATGCTAGTAACTTGCTAGTCATGCTAACAACATGCTAGTAACATGCTAATCATGCCAGAAATGTGCTAGCAACATGCTAGTAACTTGCTAATCATGTTAACAACATGCTAATCATCCTAGAAACATGCTAACAACAAGCTAATCATCCTAGAAACATGCTAGTAACTCGCTAATCATGCTAGAAATATGCTAGCAACATGCTAGTAACATGCTAATCATGCTGGTAACATGCTAGTAACTTGCTAATCATGTTAAAAACATGCTACTAACACCCAAGCAACCACACGGGGGACCGTAGCAACCACAGGGCAACACCTTAGCAACCACACCAAGAATCCTAGTAACCGAATAGCAACACCCTAGCAACCGCCGCGGGTTCTGTAGCAACCGCATAGCAACACCTTAGCAACCAACCCGAGTACCCTAGCAACCGCATAGCAACCACCCATTGTACCCTAGCAACCACATAGCAACACCCTAGCAACCACCCCAGATACTTTAGCAACCACATAGCAACACCCTAGCAACCAGCCCAAGTACCCTAGCAACCGCATAGCAACACCTTAGCAATCACCCTGGGCACCATAGCAACCGCATAGCAACACCTTAGCAACCACCCAGAGTACCCTAGCAACCGCATAGCAACACCTTAGCAACCACCCTGGGTACCTTAGCAACCGCATAGCAACACATCTGCAACCACCCAGAGTACCCTAGCAACCGCATAGCAACACCTTAGCAACCACCCTGAGTACCCTAGCAACCTTATAGAAACACCTTAGCAACCACCCTGGGTACCCTAGCAACCGCATAGCAACACCCTAGCAACCACCCCGGGTACCCTAGCAACAACTTAGTAACCACCCTGAGTACCCTAGCAACCACATAGAAACACCTTAGCAACCACTCCGGGTACCCTAGCAAGCGCATAGCAACACCTTAGCAACCACCCTGGGTACCATAGCAACACCCTAGCAACCGCTAAGCAATACCCTAGCAACCACCCTGGACACCCTAGCAACCACATAGCAACACCTTAGCAACCACCCTGAGTAACATAGCAACCGCATAGCAACACCTTAGCAACCGCCTTAGCAACCACCAGAGCTAGCCTAGCAACCATCATAGCAAGCACTCTAAGTACCCTAGCAACCACTCTGAGGTCCTTAGAATCTATCTATCTATCTATCTATCTATCTATCTATCTATCTATTATCTGACTCTATCTATCTATCTATCTATCTATCTATCTATCTATCTATCTATCTATCTATCTATCTATCTATTATCTGACTCTATCTATCTATCTATCTATCTATCTATCTATCTATCTATCTATCTATCTATTTATCTATCTCTCTGTCTGTCTATCTGTCTGTCCATCTGTCTATAATCTGAGCCTATCTATCTATCTATCTATCTATCTATCAATTATCAGACTCTATCTATCTATCTATCTATCTATCTATCTATCTATCTATCATCTGAATCTATCTATCTATCTATCTATCTATCTATCTATCTATCTATCTATCTATCTATCTATAATCTGAGCCTATCTATCTATCTATCTATCTATCTATCTATCTATCTATCTATCTATCTATCTATCTATCTATCTATCTATCTATTATCTGAATCTATCTATCTATCTATCTATCTATCTATCTATCTATCTATCTATCTATATATCAATCTATTATCTGACTCTATCTATCTATCTATCTATCTATCTATCTATCTATCTATCTATCTATCTATCATCTGAGTCTATCTATCTATCTATCTATCTATCTATCTATCTATCTATCTATCTATCTATCTATCTATTATCTGACTCTATCTATCTATCTATCTATCTATCTATCTATCTATCTATCTATCTATCTATCTATCTATCTATCTATCAAACTTTAAACTTTTAAAACTACGTTAAACTTCAAACTAATTCAGACTGAAAACCGTCAAACTTAAAACTTTCCAAACTTTTCAAACTTAAACTTTTTAAACTTTTAAAACTTTTTAAACTTTTCAAACTTTTTTAAACTTTCTGGTTCGGCTTTCTCAAGCCAACTTAAAGTTTGTCTCGACAAACTTTTTTATCTAGTTATTATTATTATTATTCTTCTTCTGAGACTAAATTATCAACTCTAACTCCTCCTAGAGCTTTAACTCTACAGACTCCAAACTCAGCCCAGATCTTCAGACTGATCTGAAGTTAGTTGCTATATCTTTTCTAACTGATCGGACTTACGGTTTTCATAAAAATGAAGATTAAAAATCATAAAAATCCCATAGACTTACATTGACGGAATGTTCAGATGGGCCAAGACAATTCAAACTCCAACTGTCAAAAATTCAAATCTAAACACACTGAAGCCCATTAGACTCAATCAGACTGCCCTTCTATGTACTATTTCTAACCCATTCAAACTCATTCAAACTCATCTATCTAATATTTCTAATCTATCTATCTATCTATCTATCTATCTATCTATCTATCTATCTATCTATCTATCTATCTATCTATCTATCACCTGACTATATCTATCTATCTATCTATCTATCTATCTATCATTCACTCTATCTATCTATCTATCTACAATCTGACTATATCAATCTATCTATCTATCTATCTATCTATCTATCTATCTATCTATCTATCTATCTATCTATTTCTATCTATCTATCTATCTATCTATCTATCTACAATCTGACTATATCTATCTATCTATCTATCTATCTATCTATCTATCTATCATTGACTCTCTATCTATCTATCTATCTATCTATCTATCTATCTATCTATCTATCTACAATCTGACTATATCTATCTATCTATCTATCTATCTATCATCTGACTCTATCTATCTATCTATCTATCTATCTATCTATCTATCTATCTATCTATCTATCTATCATCTGACTCTATCTATCTACGATCTATTTCTATCTATCTATCTATCTATCTATCTATCTGCTAGCAACATGCTAGTAACTTGCTAATCATGCTTGTAACATGCTAGTAACTTGCTAATCATGATAGTAACATGCTAATCATGCTAGAAAAATGCTAATAACTTGCTAGTAACTTGCTAGTCATGCTAACAACATGCTAATCATCCTAGAAACATGCTAAAAACATGCTAATAATTCTAGAAACATGCTAGTAACTTGCTAATCATGCTAACAACATGCTAGTAACATGCTAATCATGCCAGAAATGTGCTAGCAACATGCTAGTAACTTGCTAATCATGTTAACAACATGCTAATCATCCTAGAAACATGCTAACAACATGCTAATCATCCTAGAAACATGCTAGGAACTTGCTAATCATGCTAGAAATGTGCTAGCAACATGCTAGTAACATGCTAATCATGCTGGTAACATGCTAGTAACTTGCTAATCATGTTAAAAACATGCTACTAACACCCTAGCAACCGCCCCGGGGACCGTAGCAACCATATAGCAACACCTTAGCAACCATCCCGGGTACCCTAGCAACCGGATAGCAACACCTTAGCAACGACCCTGAGTAACACAGCAACCGCATAGCAACACCTTAGCAACCGCCTTAGCAACCACCGGAGCTAGCCTAGCAACCATCATAGCAACCACTTTAAGTACCCTAGCAACCACTCTGAGGTCCTTAAAATCTATCTATCTATCTATCTCTCTATCTATCTATCAAACTTTAAACTTTTAAAACTACGTTAAACTTCAAACTAATTCAGACTGAAAACCGTCAAACTTAAAACTTCCCAAACTTTTTAAACTTCTTAAACTTTTTTAAACTTTCTGGTCCGGCTTTCTCAAGCCAACTTAAAGTTTGTCTCGACAAACTTTTTTATCTAGTTATTATTATTATTATTATTATTCTTCTGAGACTAAATTATCAACTCTAACTCCTCCTAGAGCTTTAACTCTACAGACTCCAAACTCAGCCCAGATGTTCAGACTGATCTGAAGTTAGTTGCTATATCTTTTCTAACTGATCGGACTTACGGTTTTCATAAAAATGAAGATTAAAAATCATAAAAATCCCATAGACTTACATTGACGGAATGTTCAGATGGGCCAAGACAATTCAAACTCCAACTGTCAAAAATTCAAATCTAAACACACTGAAGCCCATTAGACTCAATCAGACTGCCCTTCTATGTACTATTTCTAACCCATTCAAACTCATTCAAACTCATCTATCTAATATTTCTAATCTATCTATCTGTCTATCTATCTATCTGTCTGTCTGTTTGTCTGTCTATAATCTGAGCCTATCTATCTATCTATCTATCTATCTATCTATCTATCTATCTATCTATCTATCTATCATCTGACTCTATCTATCTATCTATCTATCTATCTACGATCTATTTCTATCTATCTATCTATCTATCTATGTATCTATGTATCTATCTATCTACGATCTATTTCTATCTATCTATCTATCTATCTATTTATCTATCTATCTATCTATCTGCTAGCAACATGCTAGTAACTTGCTAATCATGATAGTAACATGCTAATCATGCTAGAAAATGCTATTAAAATGCTAGTAACTTGCTAGTCATGCTAACAACATGCTAGTAACATGCTAATCATGCCAGAAATATGCTAGCAACATGCTAGTAACTTCCTAATCATGTTAACAACATGCTAATCATCCTAGAAACATGCTAACAACAAGCTAATCATCCTAGAAACATGCTAGTAACTCGCTAATCATGCTAGAAATATGCTAGCAACATGCTAGTAATATGCTAATCATAATGGTAACATGCTAGTAACTTGCTAATCATGTTAAAAACATGCTACTAACACCCAAGCAACCACACGGGGGACCGTAGCAACCACAGGGCAACACCTTAGCAACCACACCAAGAATCCTAGTAACCGAATAGGAACACCCTAGCAACCGCCGCGGGTTCTGTAGCAACCGCATAGCAACACCTTAGCAACCAACCCGCGTACCCTAGCAACCGCATAGCAACCACCCAGTGTACCCTAGCAACCACATTGCAACACCCTAGGAACCACCCCAGATACCTTAGCAACCACATAGCAACACCCTAGCAACCAGCCCAAGTACCCTAGCAACCGCATAGCAACACCTTAGCAACCACCCTGGGCACCCTAGCAACCGCATAGCAACACCTTAGCAACCACCCAGAGTACCCTAGCAACCGCATAGCAACACCTTAGCAATCACCCTGGGCACCCTAGCAACCGCATAGCAACACCTTAGCAACCACCCAGAGTACCCTAGCAACAACTTAGTAACCACCCTGAGTACCCTAGCAACCACATAGAAACACCTTAGCAACCACTCCGGGTACCCTAGCAACCGCATAGCAACACCTTAGCAACCACCCTGGGTACCATAGCAACACCCTAGCAACCGCTAAGCAATACCCTAGCAACCACCCTGGACACCCTAGCAACCACATAGCAACACCTTAGCAACCACCCTGAGTAACATAGCAACCGCATAGCAACACCTTAGCAAACGCCTTAGCAACCACCAGAGCTAGCCTAGCAACCATCATATCAACCACTCTAAGTACCCTAGCAACCACTCTGAGGTCCTTAGAATCTATCTATCTATCTATCTATCTATCTATCTATCTATCTATCTATCTATCTATTATCTGACTCTATCTATCTATCTATCTATCTATCTATCTATCTATCTATCTATCTATCTATCTACCTATCATCTGACTCTATCTATCTATCTATGTATCTATCTATCTACGATCTATTTCTATCTATCTATCTATCTATCTATCTATCTATCTATCTATCTATCTATCTATCTATCTATTTATCTATCTATCTGCTAGCAACATGGTAGTAACTTGCTAATCATGATAGAAAATGCTATTAACATGCTAGTAACTTGCTAGTCATGCTAACAACATGCTAGTAACATGCTAATCATGCCAGAAATGTGCTAGCAACATGCTAGTAACTTGCTAATCATGTTAACAACATGCTAATCATCCTAGAAACATGCTAACAACAAGCTAATCATCCTAGAAACATGCTAGTAACTCGCTAATCATGCTAGAAATATGCTAGCAACATGCTAGTAACATGCTAATCATGCTGGTAACATGCTAGTAACTTGCTAATCATGTTAAAAACATGCTACTAACACCCAAGCAACCACACGGGGGACCGTAGCAACCACAGGGCAACACCTTAGCAACCACACCAAGAATCCTAGTAACCGAATAGCAACACCCTAGCAACCGCCGCGGGTTCTGTAGCAACCGCATAGCAACACCTTAGCAACCAACCCGAGTACCCTAGCAACCGCATAGCAACCACCCATTGTACCCTAGCAACCACATAGCAACACCCTAGCAACCACCCCAGATACTTTAGCAACCACATAGCAACACCCTAGCAACCAGCCCAAGTACCCTAGCAACCGCATAGCAACACCTTAGCAATCACCCTGGGCACCATAGCAACCGCATAGCAACACCTTAGCAACCACCCAGAGTACCCTAGCAACCGCATAGCAACACCTTAGCAACCACCCTGGGTACCTTAGCAACCGCATAGCAACACATCTGCAACCACCCAGAGTACCCTTGCAACCGCATAGCAACACCTTAGCAACCACCCTGAGTACCCTAGCAACCTTATAGAAACACCTTAGCAACCACCCTGGGTACCCTAGCAACCGCATAGCAACACCCTAGCAACCACCCCGGGTACCCTAGCAACAACTTAGTAACCACCCTGAGTACCCTAGCAACCACATAGAAACACCTTAGCAACCACTCCGGGTACCCTAGCAAGCGCATAGCAACACCTTAGCAACCACCCTGGGTACCATAGCAACACCCTAGCAACCGCTAAGCAATACCCTAGCAACCACCCTGGACACCCTAGCAACCACATAGCAACACCTTAGCAACCACCCTGAGTAACATAGCAACCGCATAGCAACACCTTAGCAACCGCCTTAGCAACCACCAGAGCTAGCCTAGCAACCATCATAGCAAGCACTCTAAGTACCCTAGCAACCACTCTGAGGTCCTTAGAATCTATCTATCTATCTATCTATCTATCTATCTATCTATCTATCTATCTATTATCTGACTCTATCTATCTATCTATCTATCTATCTATCTATCTATCTATCTATCTATCTATCTATTATCTGACTCTATCTATCTATCTATCTATCTATCTATCTATCTATCTATTTATCTATCTCTCTGTCTGTCTATCTGTCTGTCCATCTGTCTATAATCTGAGCCTATCTATCTATCTATCTATCTATCTATCTATCTATCAATTATCTGACTCTATCTATCTATCTATCTATCTATCTATCTATCTATCTATCTATCTATCTATCTATCTATCATCTGAATCTATCTATCTATCTATCTATCTATCTATCTATCTATCTATCTATCTATCTATCTATAATCTGAGCCTATCTATCTATCTATCTATCTATCTATCTATCTATCTATCTATCTATCTATCTATCTATCTATCTATTATCTGAATCTATCTATCTATCTATCTATCTATCTATCTATCTATATATCAATCTATTATCTGACTCTATCTATCTATCTATCTATCTATCTATCTATCTATCTATCTATCATCTGAGTCTATCTATCTATCTATCTATCTATCTATCTATCTATCTATCTATCTATCTATCTATTATCTGACTCTATCTATCTATCTATCTATCTATCTATCTATCTATCTATCTATCTATCTATCTATCTATCTATCTATCTATCAAACTTTAAACTTTTAAAACTACGTTAAACTTCAAACTAATTCAGACTGAAAACCGTCAAACTTAAAACTTTCCAAACTTTTCAAACTTAAACTTTTTAAACTTTTAAAACTTTTTAAACTTTTCAAACTTTTTTAAACTTTCTGGTTCGGCTTTCTCAAGCCAACTTAAAGTTTGTCTCGACAAACTTTTTTATCTAGTTATTATTATTATTATTCTTCTTCTGAGACTAAATTATCAACTCTAACTCCTCCTAGAGCTTTAACTCTACAGACTCCAAACTCAGCCCAGATCTTCAGACTGATCTGAAGTTAGTTGCTATATCTTTTCTAACTGATCGGACTTACGGTTTTCATAAAAATGAAGATTAAAAATCATAAAAATCCCATAGACTTACATTGACGGAATGTTCAGATGGGCCAAGACAATTCAAACTCCAACTGTCAAAAATTCAAATCTAAACACACTGAAGCCCATTAGACTCAATCAGACTGCCCTTCTATGTACTATTTCTAACCCATTCAAACTCATTCAAACTCATCTATCTAATATTTCTAATCTATCTATCTATCTATCTATCTATCTATCTATCTATCTATCTATCACCTGACTATATCTATCTATCTATCTATCTATCTATCTATCTATCTATCTATCTATCTATCTATCTATCATTCACTCTATCTATCTATCTATCTACAATCTGACTATATCAATCTATCTATCTATCTATCTATCTATCTATCTATCTATCTATCTATCTATCTATCTATCTATCTATTTCTATCTATCTATCTATCTATCTATCTACAATCTGACTATATCTATCTATCTATCTATCTATCTATCTATCTATCTATCTATCTATCATTGACTCTCTATCTATCTATCTATCTATCTATCTATCTATCTATCTATCTATCTACAATCTGACTATATCTATCTATCTATCTATCTATCTATCATCTGACTCTATCTATCTATCTATCTATCTATCTATCTATCTATCTATCTATCTATCTATCTATCTATCTATCTATCTATCTATCTATAATCTGACTCTATCTATCTACGATCTATTTCTATCTATCTATCTATCTATCTATCTATCTATCTATCTGCTAGCAACATGCTAGTAACTTGCTAATCATGCTTGTAACATGCTAGTAACTTGCTAATCATGATAGTAACATGCTAATCATGCTAGAAAAATGCTAATAACTTGCTAGTAACTTGCTAGTCATGCTAACAACATGCTAATCATCCTAGAAACATGCTAAAAACATGCTAATAATTCTAGAAACATGCTAGTAACTTGCTAATCATGCTAACAACATGCTAGTAACATGCTAATCATGCCAGAAATGTGCTAGCAACATGCTAGTAACTTGCTAATCATGTTAACAACATGCTAATCATCCTAGAAACATGCTAACAACATGCTAATCATCCTAGAAACATGCTAGGAACTTGCTAATCATGCTAGAAATGTGCTAGCAACATGCTAGTAACATGCTAATCATGCTGGTAACATGCTAGTAACTTGCTAATCATGTTAAAAACATGCTACTAACACCCTAGCAACCGCCCCGGGGACCGTAGCAACCATATAGCAACACCTTAGCAACCATCCCGGGTACCCTAGCAACCGGATAGCAACACCTTAGCAACGACCCTGAGTAACACAGCAACCGCATAGCAACACCTTAGCAACCGCCTTAGCAACCACCGGAGCTAGCCTAGCAACCATCATAGCAACCACTTTAAGTACCCTAGCAACCACTCTGAGGTCCTTAAAATCTATCTATCTATCTATCTCTCTATCTATCTATCAAACTTTAAACTTTTAAAACTACGTTAAACTTCAAACTAATTCAGACTGAAAACCGTCAAACTTAAAACTTCCCAAACTTTTTAAACTTCTTAAACTTTTTTAAACTTTCTGGTCCGGCTTTCTCAAGCCAACTTAAAGTTTGTCTCGACAAACTTTTTTATCTAGTTATTATTATTAAGTTGGCTTGAGAAAGCCAACTTACTGAAATCCTATTTAAACTTCTTCTTCTTATTATTATTATTATTATTATTCTTCTGAGACTAAATTATCAACTCTAACTCCTCCTAGAGCTTTAACTCTACAGACTCCAAACTCAGCCCAGATCTTCAGACTGATCTGAAGTTAGTTGCTATATCTTTTCTAACTGATCGGACTTACGGTTTTCATAAAAATGAAGATTAAAAATCATAAAAATCCCATAGACTTACATTGACGGAATGTTCAGATGGGCCAAGACTATTCAAACTCCAACTGTCAAAAATTCAAATCTAAACACACTGAAGCCCATTAGACTCAATCAGACTGCCCTTCTATGTACTATTTCTAACCCATTCAAACTCATTCAAACTCATCTATCTAACATTTCTAATCTATCTATCTGTCTATCTATCTATCTATCTATCTATCTATCTATCTATCTATCTATCTATCTATCTATCTATTATCTGACTCTATCTATCTATCTATCTATCTATCTATCTATCTATCTATCTATCTATCATCTGACTCTATCTATCTATCTATCTATCTATCTATCTATCTATCTATCATCTGACTCTATCTATCTATCTATCTATCATCTGACTCTATCTATCTATCTATCTATCTATCTATCTATCTATCTATCTATCTATCTATCTATCTATCTATCTACGATCTATTTCTATCTATCTATCTATCTATCTATCTATCTATCTATCTATCTATCTATCTATCTATCTCCTAGCAACATGCTAGTAACTTGCTAATCATGCTAGAAAAATGCTATTAACATGCTAGTAACTTGCTAGTCATGCTAACAACATGCTAGTCATCCTAGAAACATGCTAAAAACATGCTAATCATTCTAGAAACATGCTAGTAACTTGCTAATCATGTTAACAACATGCTAGTAACATGCTAATCATGCCAGAAATGTGCTAGCAACATGCTAGTAACTTGCTAATCATGTTAACAACATGCTAATCATCCTAGAAACATGCTAACAACAAGCTAATCATCCTAGAAACATGCTAGTAACTCGCTAATCATGCTAGAAATATGCTAGCAACATGCTAGTAACATGCTAATCATGCTGGTAACATGCTAGTAACTTGCTAATCATGTTAAAAACATGCTACTAACACCCAAGCAACCACACGGGGTACCGTAGCAACCACAGGGAAACACCTTAGCAACCACACCAAGAATCCTAGTAACCGAATAGCAACACCCTAGCAACCGCCGCGGGTTCTGTAGCAACCGCATAGCAACACCTTAGCAACCAACCCGGGTACCCTAGCAACCGCATAGCAACCACCCAGTGTACCCTAGAAACCACATAGCAACACCCTAGCAACCACCCCAGATACCTTAGCAACCACATAGCAAGACCCTAGCAACCAGCCCAAGTACCCTAGCAACCGCATAGCAACACCTTAGCAATCACCCTGGGTACCTTAGCAACTGCATAGCAACACCTCAGCAACCACCCAGAGTACCCTAGCAACCGCATAGCAACACCTTAGCAACCACCCTGAGTACCCTAGCAACTGCATAGAAACAACTTAGCAACCACCCTGGGTACCCTAGCATACGCATAGCAACACCCTAGCAACCACCCCGGGTACCCTAGCAACAACTTAGTAACCACCCTGAGTACCCTAGCAACCACATAGAAACACCTTAGCAACCACTCCGGGTACCCTAGCAACCGCATAGCAACACCTTAGCAACCACCCTGGGTACCATAGCAACACCCTAGCAACCGCTAAGCAATACCCTAGCAACCACCCTGGACACCCTAGCAACCACATAGCAACACCTTAGCAACCACCCTGAGTAACATAGCAACCGCATAGCAACACCTTAGCAACCGCCTTAGCAACCACCAGAGCTAGCCTAGCAACCATCATAGCAACCACTCTAAGTACCCTAGCAACCACTCTGAGGTCCTTAGAATCTATCTATCTATCTATCTATCTATCTATCTATCTATCTATTATCTGACTATCTATCTATCTATCTATCTATCTATCTATCTATCTATTTTCTGACTCTATCTATCTATCTATTTATCTATCTCTCTGTCTGTCTATCTGTCTGTCCATCTGTCTATAATCTGAGCCTATCTATCTATCTATCTATCTATCTATCTATCTATCTATCTATCTATTATCTGACTCTATCTATCTATCTATCTATATATCTATCTATTATCTGACTCTATCTATCTATCTATCTATCTATCTATCTATCTATCTATCTATCTATCTATCTATCTATCTTTAATCTGAGCCTATCTATCTATCTATCTATCTATCTATCTATCTATCTATCTATCTATAAATCTATATATCTATATATCTATCTATTATCTGACTCTCTATCTATCTATCTATCTATCTATCTATCTATCTATCTATCTATCTATCTCTATCATCTGAGTCTATCTATCTATCTATCTATCTATCTATCTATCTATCTATCTATCTATCTATCTATCTATTATCTGACTCTATCTATCTATCTATCTATCTATCTATCTATCTATCTATCTATCTATCTATCTATCTATCTATCTATAATCTGAGCATATCTATCTATCTATCTATCTATCTATCTATCTATCTATATATCTTTAATCTGAGCCTATCTATCTATCTATCTATCTATCTATCTATCTATCTATCTATCTATCTATCTATCTATCTATCTATCTATCTATCTATCTGTCTGTCTATCTATCTATCTATCTATCTATCTATTATCTGACTCTATCTATCTATCTATCTATCTATCTATCTATCTATCTATCTATCTATCTATCTATCTATCTATCTATCTATCTATCTATCTATAAATCTATATATCTATATATCTATCTATTATCTGACTCTCTATCTATCTATCTATCTATCTATCTATCTATCTATCTATCTATCTATCTATCTATCTATCTATCTATCATCTGAGTCTATCTATCTATCTATCTATCTATCTATCTATCTATCTATCTATCTATCTATCTATCTATCTATTATCTGACTCTATCTATCTATCTATCTATCTATCTATCTATCTATCTATCTATAATCTGAGCATATCTATCTATCTATCTATCTATCTATCTATCTATCTATCTATCTATCTATATATCTATCTATCTATCAAACTTAAAACTTCCCAAACTTTTCAAACTTAAACTTTTTAAACTTCTTAAACTTTTTTAAACTTTTCAAACTTTTTTAAACTTTCTGGTCCGGCTTTCTCAAGCCAACTTAAAGTTTGTCTCGACAAACTTTTTTATCTAGTTATTATTATTATTCTTCTGAGACTAAATTATCAACTCTAACTCCTCCTAGAGCTTTAACTCTACAGACTCCAAACTCAGCCCAGATGTTCAGACTGATCTGAAGTTAGTTGCTATATCTTTTCTAACTGATCGGACTTACGGTTTTCATAAAAATGAAGATTAAAAATCATAAAAATCCCATAGACTTACATTGACGGAATGTTCAGATGGGCCAAGACAATTCAAACTCCAACTGTCAAAAATTCAAATCTAAACACACTGAAGCCCATTAGACTCAATCAGACTGCCCTTCTATGTACTATTTCTAACCCATTCAAACTCATTCAAACTCATCTATCTAATATTTCTAATCTATCTATCTGTCTATCTATCTATCTGTCTGTCTGTTTGTCTGTCTATAATCTGAGCCTATCTATCTATCTATCTATCTATCTATCTATCTATCTATCTATCTATCTATCTATCTATCATCTGACTCTATCTATCTATCTATCTATCTATCTACGATCTATTTCTATCTATCTATCTATCTATCTATCTATGTATCTATGTATCTATCTATCTACGATCTATTTCTATCTATCTATCTATCTATCTATTTATCTATCTATCTATCTATCTGCTAGCAACATGCTAGTAACTTGCTAATCATGATAGTAACATGCTAATCATGCTAGAAAATGCTATTAAAATGCTAGTAACTTGCTAGTCATGCTAACAACATGCTAGTAACATGCTAATCATGCCAGAAATATGCTAGCAACATGCTAGTAACTTCCTAATCATGTTAACAACATGCTAATCATCCTAGAAACATGCTAACAACAAGCTAATCATCCTAGAAACATGCTAGTAACTCGCTAATCATGCTAGAAATATGCTAGCAACATGCTAGTAACATGCTAATCATAATGGTAACATGCTAGTAACTTGCTAATCATGTTAAAAACATGCTACTAACACCCAAGCAACCACACGGGGGACCGTAGCAACCACAGGGCAACACCTTAGCAACCACACCAAGAATCCTAGTAACCGAATAGGAACACCCTAGCAACCGCCGCGGGTTCTGTAGCAACCGCATAGCAACACCTTAGCAACCAACCCGCGTACCCTAGCAACCGCATAGCAACCACCCAGTGTACCCTAGCAACCACATAGCAACACCCTAGGAACCACCCCAGATACCTTAGCAACCACATAGCAACACCCTAGCAACCAGCCCAAGTACCCTAGCAACCGCATAGCAACACCTTAGCAACCACCCTGGGCACCCTAGCAACCGCATAGCAACACCTTAGCAACCACCCAGAGTACCCTAGCAACCGCATAGCAACACCTTAGCAATCACCCTGGGCACCCTAGCAACCGCATAGCAACACCTTAGCAACCACCCAGAGTACCCTAGCAACAACTTAGTAACCACCCTGAGTACCCTAGCAACCACATAGAAACACCTTAGCAACCACTCCGGGTACCCTAGCAACCACATAGCAACACCTTAGCAACCACCCTGGGTACCATAGCAACACCCTAGCAACCGCTAAGCAATACCCTAGCAACCACCCTGGACACCCTAGCAACCACATAGCAACACCTTAGCAACCACCCTGAGTAACATAGCAACCGCATAGCAACACCTTAGCAAACGCCTTAGCAACCACCAGAGCTAGCCTAGCAACCATCATATCAACCACTCTAAGTACCCTAGCAACCACTCTGAGGTCGTTAGAATCTATCTATCTATCTATCTATCTATCTATCTATCTATCTATCTATCTATCTATCTATCTATTATCTGACTCTATCTATCTATCTATCTATCTATCTATCTATCTATCTATCTATCATCTGACTCTATCTATCTATCTATGTATCTATCTATCTACGATCTATTTCTATCTATCTATCTATCTATCTATCTATCTATCTATCTATCTATCTATCTATCTATTTATCTATCTATCTGCTAGCAACATGGTAGTAACTTGCTAATCATGATATTAACATGCTAATCATGATAGAAAATGCTATTAACATGCTAGTAACTTGCTAGTCATGCTAACAACATGCTAGTAACATGCTAATCATGCCAGAAATGTGCTAGCAACATGCTAGTAACTTGCTAATCATGTTAACAACATGCTAATCATCCTAGAAACATGCTAACAACAAGCTAATCATCCTAGAAACATGCTAGTAACTCGCTAATCATGCTAGAAATATGCTAGCAACATGCTAGTAACATGCTAATCATGCTGGTAACATGCTAGTAACTTGCTAATCATGTTAAAAACATGCTACTAACACCCAAGCAACCACACGGGGGACCGTAGCAACCACAGGGCAACACCTTAGCAACCACACCAAGAATCCTAGTAACCGAATAGCAACACCCTAGCAACCGCCGCGGGTTCTGTAGCAACCGCATAGCAACACCTTAGCAACCAACCCGAGTACCCTAGCAACCGCATAGCA
Source organism: Spinibarbus caldwelli (assembly GCA_039654775.1). Lineage (NCBI taxonomy): Eukaryota > Metazoa > Chordata > Actinopteri > Cypriniformes > Cyprinidae > Spinibarbus > Spinibarbus caldwelli. The sequence goes on along the minus strand of CM077227.1, from coordinate 8,504,469 downwards.
ACCACCCATTGTACCCTAGCAACCACATAGCAACACCCTAGCAACCACCCCAGATACTTTAGCAACCACATAGCAACACCCTAGCAACCAGCCCAAGTACCCTAGCAACCGCATAGCAACACCTTAGCAATCACCCTGGGCACCATAGCAACCGCATAGCAACACCTTAGCAACCACCCAGAGTACCCTAGCAACCGCATAGCAACACCTTAGCAACCACCCTGGGTACCTTAGCAACCGCATAGCAACACATCTGCAACCACCCAGAGTACCCTAGCAACCGCATAGCAACACCTTAGCAACCACCCTGAGTACCCTAGCAACCTTATAGAAACACCTTAGCAACCACCCTGGGTACCCTAGCAACCGCATAGCAACACCCTAGCAACCACCCCGGGTACCCTAGCAACAACTTAGTAACCACCCTGAGTACCCTAGCAACCACATAGAAACACCTTAGCAACCACTCCGGGTACCCTAGCAAGCGCATAGCAACACCTTAGCAACCACCCTGGGTACCATAGCAACACCCTAGCAACCGCTAAGCAATACCCTAGCAACCACCCTGGACACCCTAGCAACCACATAGCAACACCTTAGCAACCACCCTGAGTAACATAGCAACCGCATAGCAACACCTTAGCAACCGCCTTAGCAACCACCAGAGCTAGCCTAGCAACCATCATAGCAAGCACTCTAAGTACCCTAGCAACCACTCTGAGGTCCTTAGAATCTATCTATCTATCTATCTATCTATCTATCTATCTATCTATCTATCTATCTATCTATCTATTATCTGACTCTATCTATCTATCTATCTATCTATCTATCTATTATCTGACTCTATCTATCTATCTATCTATCTATCTATCTATCTATCTATCTATCTATCTATTTATCTATCTCTCTGTCTGTCTATCTGTCTGTCCATCTGTCTATAATCTGAGCCTATCTATCTATCTATCTATCTATCTATCTATCAATTATCTGACTCTATCTATCTATCTATCTATCTATCTATCTATCTATCTATCTATCTATCTATCATCTGAATCTATCTATCTATCTATCTATCTATCTATCTATCTATCTATCTATCTATCTATCTATCTATCTATCTATAATCTGAGCCTATCTATCTATCTATCTATCTATCTATCTATCTATCTATCTATCTATCTATCTATCTATCTATCTATCTATTATCTGAATCTATCTATCTATCTATCTATCTATCTATCTATCTATATATCAATCTATTATCTGACTCTATCTATCTATCTATCTATCTATCTATCTATCTATCTATCTATCTATCTATCTATCTATCTATCTATCATCTGAGTCTATCTATCTATCTATCTATCTATCTATCTATCTATCAAACTTTAAACTTTTAAAACTACGTTAAACTTCAAACTAATTCAGACTGAAAACCGTCAAACTTAAAACTTTCCAAACTTTTCAAACTTAAACTTTTTAAACTTTTAAAACTTTTTAAACTTTTCAAACTTTTTTAAACTTTCTGGTTCGGCTTTCTCAAGCCAACTTAAAGTTTGTCTCGACAAACTTTTTTATCTAGTTATTATTATTATTATTCTTCTTCTGAGACTAAATTATCAACTCTAACTCCTCCTAGAGCTTTAACTCTACAGACTCCAAACTCAGCCCAGATCTTCAGACTGATCTGAAGTTAGTTGCTATATCTTTTCTAACTGATCGGACTTACGGTTTTCATAAAAATGAAGATTAAAAATCATAAAAATCCCATAGACTTACATTGACGGAATGTTCAGATGGGCCAAGACAATTCAAACTCCAACTGTCAAAAATTCAAATCTAAACACACTGAAGCCCATTAGACTCAATCAGACTGCCCTTCTATGTACTATTTCTAACCCATTCAAACTCATTCAAACTCATCTATCTAATATTTCTAATCTATCTATCTATCTATCTATCTATCTATCTATCTATCTATCTATCTATCTATCTATCTATCTATCACCTGACTATATCTATCTATCTATCTATCTATCTATCTATCTATCTATCTATCTATCTATCTATCTATCATTCACTCTATCTATCTATCTATCTATCTATCTATCTATCTACAATCTGACTATATCAATCTATCTATCTATCTATCTATCTATCTATCTATCTATTTCTATCTATCTATCTATCTATCTATCTACAATCTGACTATATCTATCTATCTATCTATCTATCTATCTATCTATCTATCTATCTATCTATCTATCTATCTATCTATCTATCTATCATTGACTCTCTATCTATCTATCTATCTATCTATCTATCTATCTATCTATCTATCTATCTATCTATCTATCTATCTATCTATCTATCTATCTATCTACAATCTGACTATATCTATCTATCTATCTATCTATCTATCATCTGACTCTATCTATCTATCTATCTATCTATCTATCTATCTATCTATCTATCTATAATCTGACTCTATCTATCTACGATCTATTTCTATCTATCTATCTATCTATCTATCTGCTAGCAACATGCTAGTAACTTGCTAATCATGCTTGTAACATGCTAGTAACTTGCTAATCATGATAGTAACATGCTAATCATGCTAGAAAAATGCTAATAACTTGCTAGTAACTTGCTAGTCATGCTAACAACATGCTAATCATCCTAGAAACATGCTAAAAACATGCTAATAATTCTAGAAACATGCTAGTAACTTGCTAATCATGCTAACAACATGCTAGTAACATGCTAATCATGCCAGAAATGTGCTAGCAACATGCTAGTAACTTGCTAATCATGTTAACAACATGCTAATCATCCTAGAAACATGCTAACAACATGCTAATCATCCTAGAAACATGCTAGGAACTTGCTAATCATGCTAGAAATGTGCTAGCAACATGCTAGTAACATGCTAATCATGCTGGTAACATGCTAGTAACTTGCTAATCATGTTAAAAACATGCTACTAACACCCTAGCAACCGCCCCGGGGACCGTAGCAACCATATAGCAACACCTTAGCAACCATCCCGGGTACCCTAGCAACCGGATAGCAACACCTTAGCAACGACCCTGAGTAACACAGCAACCGCATAGCAACACCTTAGCAACCGCCTTAGCAACCACCGGAGCTAGCCTAGCAACCATCATAGCAACCACTTTAAGTACCCTAGCAACCACTCTGAGGTCCTTAAAATCTATCTATCTATCTATCTCTCTATCTATCTATCAAACTTTAAACTTTTAAAACTACGTTAAACTTCAAACTAATTCAGACTGAAAACCGTCAAACTTAAAACTTCCCAAACTTTTTAAACTTCTTAAACTTTTTTAAACTTTCTGGTCCGGCTTTCTCAAGCCAACTTAAAGTTTGTCTCGACAAACTTTTTTATCTAGTTATTATTATTAGTGGTGCTTGCCAAAGGCAAGGCATCACTATTGTTATCTTGCATACTTATTATTCTTCTTATTCTTCTTCTTCTTATTCTTATTCTTCTTCTGGACAAAACTTCGGCGCGCTACTCCTCCTGCACCGTTTGTCACAGACCCATGAATGAGGTGTCATATCGACCGGCTCATTGAGGAGAGGTGTGCTATATCTTTTCTAAGCGATCGGACCTACGATGTTCGCACAGCAGACGAAAAAGCGGGCAAAAAAGTCCCATTGACTTACAATGGCGGAATGTTCATGAATTTGAATCTCAACTGTCACTTTCTCACACACACACACACACAGGCCCTTAGGAACCCCTTCTCTCTCTCTCTCTCTCTGTAACTCACACACACTCATTTGACTCATCTTTTAAGTAACCAATAAGTAATGACCTATGATCTTCATAGCCAAACCCTAGCAACCACTTACAGCACCCTAGCAACCACCCCATAGACCTCCATTTAAACAGATGAAAAGGGATATCTTTGGATAGAAATGTCATTTGTTCTTTTGATTCAGAGCAAACAGGACTTCCATCATGCTACACATGCTAGCAGTGAATAACTACATGCTAATAATGATTAGCTAAGTGCTAAAACATGCTAAATATTCCAACACACACACACACACATACACAGAGTCTGGCATATGTGGTTTACGGGGACTCTCCATAGGTGTAATGGTTTTTATACTGTATAAACTGTATGTGCTATTGCCCTACACCAACCCTACACCTAAACCTACCCCTTACAGGAAACTTTCTGCATTTTTAGATTTTTAAAAAAAAACACCATTTAGTATGTTTTTAAGCCTTTTGGTTTACGGGGACATAGGCAGTGTCCTCATAAACCACCTTCACGTTGTAGTACCCATGTAATTATACACATTTGTGTCCTCATAAACCATATATACCAGTTCACACTCACACACACACACACGCACACACACACACACACACACACACACTCACACACACACACACACACACACACATACACACAGTCTGGCATATGTGGTTTTCGGGGACTCTCCATAGGTGTAATGGTTTTTATACTGTACAAACTGTATGTGCTATTGTCCTACACCAACCCTACACCTAAACCTACCCCTTACAGGAAACTTTCTGCATTTTTAGATTTTCAAAAAAAACACCATTTAGTATGTTTTTAAGCCTTTTGGTTTACGGGGACATAGGCAGTGTCCTCATAAACCACCTTCACGTTGTAGTACCCATGTAATTATACACATTTGTGTCCTCATAAACCATATATACCAGTTCACACACACAAACACACACACACACACACACACACAGACACAGACACACACACAGGGCCTAAGGAATCATCTCTCTTTCACTTTCACATTGTGTTCCGTACATAAACAGATAAACGTTTGTATATGATTGTACAGCCAATGGAATCACACTTTCACTATGGACCTTGTTCACAGACTATTGTGATGAGGCAAATCTGTAATATTCAGGGTTTGTACAAGGTGCTTAAAGTGCTTGAAGTACTTGAATTTGACGTTTTGAAATTTAAGTCCTGGAAAACCCTTGAAAACAGCTATATTTATGAAAAAGTATTTGAAAAATACTTGAAATTTTTAAAGGCAGTATATATGAAATTATTGTTCATTTTTGGTTTCGATAAAAACAATCTTTTCATGCAAAATTAACAATGCAGTGCATGTTCAATAAATACAGAGCCATTTCACCTGGCTTTTGGGAGCGCATAAGATCTCGCGATACTTCTTGAGGTGAAAAGCGGTCTCACGTTATCAGCATAAAGTTGAGTTTGTGGTAAAACCTTTGATAGTGCTTGCATTATATTTGTCATGAATCTGGTCCATGGACCTCCATTTGTTCGCCACCAGAGGTCACCCTGCCATCACATTGACTCTCACACCACACACTACACCACACACTACCTCATTTCCCAGCAGCCATTTCACTAATCACATGCTCACACCTGATACCCATCTCGCAATCACACACGCTACATAAGCCTTGGACTTCCTCTCTATCTCGGCCGAGTATTGTACGCAAATATCCTAGTGATAGCTACCCTACAAAGCCCTCTGAGTTGTCTTAGTCTTGCCTTGCCTGTTTTCTCGTGTTTTGATTTCTGCCCGTGTTTCCTGGATTAACCCTTGCCTTGCCGTTCGGACTCTGTTTGCCCTCGTTTGGATTATTGCTTTTTACCTGGATTTACTCTCTCTGGCTTGCCCTTTGGATATTGTTCGCCGATCGTCAACCCACGCTTGCCCTAGGACTACTCTGTGTCTTGCCTGTGTTATACCTGTTTGCCATCGTCTGACCCTGCCTGTATTTTGACCATGTTTCTCAATAAAGCCTTGCACATGGATCTGCACGTCTCTCGTCTCGTCAGCCCCGTAACAATATTATTCAGTCTTTTATTGCGTGTGCTGTTTGTTAGGGTTTCATTTGAGAACACACATAAACTCTGACGCGCTTTGTGTTGCGCTGTTATCATTTACAAGCTTGGAGCGCATCTCCATCTCAGCAGCTCGGTCCACAAACTCTTCCTCTGCATATGCTGAGTTTAGGATGCTTAACATTCATCTGGGGAAAAAAAGTGTGTCTGTGTGTGTGTGTGTGTGTGTGTTATCTCACATGGTGTCTACAGTGTCCGAGTTTTGCCACGGCAAGCACCACTCACATTTTCTTCAGGAAATGTACATTCTAGTATTGTTATTACTATTCACCCGGACAAAACTTCGGCGCGCTACTCCTCCTGCACCATTTGTTGTAGACCCATGAATGAGATGTCAAATCATGCGAAATATTGTGGAGAGGTGTGCTATATCTTTTATAAGTAATTGAGTGTACGATGTTCGTTTGGTGGATGAAAAAATTTGGGCGAAAAAGTCCCATAGGCTTAACACTGGCACAAAATTAATAAGATTATATCTTTGGATCAGGAGGTCACAGAGACTTGGGGGTGGGCTCTTTTGACTCAGCCTATCAAGCAGGCAATAAGTACTGACATGACAACTTCATAGCTATGCCCTAGCAACCACTTACAGCACCCTAGCAACCGTAAAAGGACATTAACAAACAATTATTCAGCACCAGAACATTGTAGAAACATGGGGTTGGGCTCTGTTGATTCAGACTGTCAAATAGTCTTTAAATATCATCCCATAAACTGTATAGCCACACCATAGCAACAATTTAGAGTACCTTAGCAACTGAACAAACACATGAATAAGCAATTTCTCAGCACCAGAAAGTGGTATAGATATCTTTTGTTTCGGCTGAAAAACCAGTCTGTAAGAATTACCATGGCGACTGTGCAGCAACACCCTAGCAACCATATAGAGCACCCTAGTGACCGTATAGCAACATAAAGAAGCCATATCTCAGCTCCACAACATCATACAGACATGGGAGTTGGCTCTCTACAATCATGCTGAAGGCTCTACTGACGGCCTAGTGCCGAGTTTTGCCACGGCAAGCACCACTCACATTTTCTTCAGGAAATGTACATTCTAGTATTGTTATTACTATTCGCCCGGACAAAACTTCGGCGCGCTACTCCTCCTGCACCTTTTGTCGTAGACCCATGAATGAGATGTCAAATCATGCGACATATTGAGGAGAGGTGTGCTATATCTTTTATAAGTAATTGAGTGTACCGTGTTTGTCTGGTGGATGAAAAAATTTGGGCGAAAAAGTCCCATAGACTTAACACTGGCACAAAATTAATGAGATTATATCTTTGGATCAGGAGGTCACAGAGACTCGGGGGTGGGCTCTTTTGACTCGGCCTATCAAGCAGCCAATAAGTACTGACATGACAACTTCATAGCTATGCCCTAGCAGCCACTTACAGCACCCTAGCAACCGTAAAAGGACATTAACAAACAATTACTCAGCACTAGAACATTGTAGAAACATGGGGTTGGGCTCTGTTGATTCAGACTGTCAAATAGTCTTTAAATATCATCCCATAAACTGTATAGCCAATCCATAGCAACAATTTAGAGTACCTTAGCAACTGACCAAACACATGAATAAGCAATTTCTCAGCACCAGAAAGTGGTATAGATATCTTTTGTTTCGGCTGAAAAACCAGTCTGTAAGAATTACCATGGCGACTGTGTTGCTACACCCTAGCAACCATATAGAGCACCCTAGTGACCGTATAGCAACATAAAGAAGCCATATTTCAGCTCCACAACATCATACAGACATGGGAGTTGGCTCTCTACAATCATGCTGAAGGCTCTACTGACGGCCTAGTGACGAGTTTTGCCACGGCAAGCACCACTCACATTTTCTTCAGGAAATGTACATTCTAGTTATTATTATTATTCTTCTGAGACTAAATTATCAACTCTAACTCCTCCTAGAGCTTTAACTCTACAGACTCCAAACTCAGCCCAGATGTTCAGACTGATCTGAAGTTAGTTGCTATATCTTTTCTAACTGATCGGACTTACGGTTTTCATAAAAATGAAGATTAAAAATCATAAAAATCCCATAGACTTACATTGACGGAATGTTCAGATGGGCCAAGACTATTCAAACTCCAACTGTCAAAAATTCAAATCTAAACACACTGAAGCCCATTAGACTCCATCAGACTGCCCTTCTATGTACTATTTCTAACCCATTCAAACTCATTCAAACTCATCTATCTAATATTTCTAATCTATCTATCTATCTATCTATCTATCTATCTATCTATCTATCTATCTATCTATCTATCTATCTGTCTATCTATCTATCTATCTATTATCTGACTATTTCTATCTATCTTTCTATCTATCTATCTATTTGTCTATCTATCTATCTATCATCTGACTCTATCTATCTATCTATCTATCTATCTATCTATCTATCTATCTATCTATCTATCTATCTATCTATCTATCATCTGACTCTATCTATCTATCTATCTATCTATCTATCTATCTATCTATCTATCTATCTACCTATCTATCTATCTATCTATCTATCTATCTATCTATCTATCATCTGAGTCTATCTATCTATCTATCTATCTATCTATCTATCTATCTATCTATCTATCTATCTATCTATCTATCTATCTATCTACCAAACTTTAAACTTTTAAAACTACGTTAAACTTCAAACTAATTCAGACTGAAAACCGTCAAACTTTTTAAACTTCTTAAACTTTTTTAAACTTTTTTAAACTTTTCAAACTTTTTTTAAACTTTTCAAAACTTTCTGGTCCGGCTTTCTCACGCCAACTTAAAGTTTGTCTCGACAAACTTTTTTATCTAGTTATTATTATTATTATTATTATTATTATTATTATTCTTCTGAGACTAAATTATCAACTCTAACTCCTCCTAGAGATTTAACTCTACAGACTCCAAACTCAGCCCAGATCTTCAGACTGATCTGAAGTTAGTTGCTATATCTTTTCTAACTGATCGGACTTACGGTTTTCATAAAAATGAAGATTAAAAATCATAAAAATCCCATAGACTTACATTGACGGAATGTTCAGATGGGCCAAGACAATTCAAACTCCAACTGTCAAAAATTCAAATCTAAACACACTGAAGCCCATGAGACTCAATCAGACTGCCCTTCTATGTACTATTTCTAACCCATTCAAACTCATTCAAACTCATCTATCTAATATTTCTAATCTATCTATCTATCTATCTATCTATCTATCTATCTATCTATCTATCTATCTATCTATCTATCTATCTTTCTATCTATCTATCTACAATCTGACTATATCTATCTATCTATCTATCTATCTATCTATCTATCTATCTATCATCTGACTCTATCTATCTATCTATCTATAATCTGATGCTATCTATCTATATCATCTGACTCTATCTATCTATCTATCTATCTATGATCTATTTCTATCTATCTACCTATCTATCTATCTATCTATCTATCTATCTATCTATCTATCTATCTATCTATCTATCTATCTATCTGCTAGCAACATGCTAGTAACTTGCTAATCATGATAGTAACATGCTAATCATGCTAGAAAAATGCTAGTAACATGCTAGTAACTTGCTAGTCATGCTAACAACATGCTAGTCATCCTAGAAACATGCTAAAAACATGCTAATCATTCTAGAAACATGCTAGTAACTTGCTAACCATGCTAACAACATATTATTAACATGCTAATCATGCCAGAAATGTGCTAGCAACATGCTAGTAACTTGCTAATCATGTTAACAACATGCTAATCATCCTAGAAACATGCTAACAACAAGCTAATCATCCTAGAAACATGCTAGTAACTCGCTAATCATGCTAGAAATATGCTAGCAACATGCTAGTAATATGCTAATCATGCTGGTAACATGCTAATAACTTGCTAATCATGTTAAAAACATGCTACTAACACCCAAGCAACCACACGGGGGACCGTAGCAACCACAGGGCAACACCTTAGCAACCACACCAAGAATCCTAGTAACCGAATAGCAACACCCTAGCAACCGCCCCTGGTACTGTAGCAACCGCATAGCAACACCTTAGCAACCAACCTGGGTACCCTAGCAACCGCATAGCAACTACCCAGTGTACCCTAGCAACCACATTGCAACACCCTAGCAACCACCCCAGATACCTAAGCAACCGCATAGCAACACCCTAGCAACCAGCCCAAGTACCTAGCAACCGCATAGCAACACCTTAGCAATCACCCTGGGCACCCTAGCAACCGCATAACAACACCTTAGCAACCACCCAGAGTACCCTAGCAACCGCATAGCAACACCTTAGCAACCGCTTAGCAACACCTCAGCAAACACCCAGAGTACCCTAGCAACCGCATAGCAACACCTTAGCAACCACCCTGAGTACCCTAGCAACCGCATAGAAAAACCTTAGCAACCACCCTGGGTACCCTAGCAACCGCATAGCAACACCCTAGCAACCACCCCGGGTACCCTAGCAACAACTTAGTAACCACCCTGAGTACCCTAGCAACCACATAGAAACACCTTAGCAACCACTCCGGGTACCCTAGCAACCGCATAGCAACACCTTAACAACCACCCTGGGTACCATAGCAACACCCTAGCAACCGCTAAGCAATACCCTAGCAACCACCCTGGACACCCTAGCAACCACATAGCAACACCTTAGCAACCACCCTGAGTAACATAGCAACCGCATAGCAACACCTCAGCAACCGCCTTAGCAACCACCAGAGCTAGCCTAGCAACCATCATAGCAACCACTCTAAGTACCCTAGCAACCACTCTGAGGTCCTTAGAATCTATCTGTCTATCTATCTATCTATCTATCTGTCTGTCTGTCTGTCTGTCTGTCTATCTATAATCTGAGCCTATCTATCTATCTGTCTGTCTATCTATCTATCTATCTATCTATCAAACTTTAAACTTTTAAAACTACGCTAAACTTCAAACTAATTCAGACTGAAAACCGTCAAACTTAAAACTTCCCAAACTTTTCAAACTTAAACTTTTTAAACTTCTTAAACTTTTTTAAACTTTTCAAACTTTTTTAAACTTTTCAAACTTTTTAAAACTTTCTGGTCCGGCTTTCTCAAGCCAACTTAAAGTTTGTCTTGACAAACTTTTTTATCTAGTTATTATTATTCTTCTGAGACTAAATTATCAACTCTAACTCCTCCTAGAGATTTAACTCTACAGACTCCAAACTCAGCCCAGATCTTCAGACTGATCTGAGGTTAGTTGCTATATCTTTTCTAACTGATCGGACTTACGGTTTTCATAAAAATGAAGATTAAAAATCATAAAAATCCCATAGACTTACATTGACGGAATGTTCAGATGGGCCAAGACTATTCAAACTCCAACTGTCAAAAATTCAAATCTAAACACACTGAAGCCCATGAGACTCAATCAGACTGCCCTTCTATGTACTATTTCTAACCCATTCAAACTCATTCAAACTCATCTATCTAATATTTCTAATCTATCTATCTATCTATCTATCTATCTATCTATCTATCTATCTTTCTATCTATCTATCTACAATCTGACTATATCTATCTATCTATCTATCTATCTGCTAGCAACATGCTAGTAACTTGCTAATCATGATAGTAACATGCTAATCATGCTAGAAAATGCTAGTAACATGCTAGTAACTTGCTAGTCATGCTAACAACATGCTAGTCATCCTAGAAACATGCTAAAAACATGCTAATCATTCTAGAAACATGCTAGTAACTTGCTAACCATGCTAACAACATGCTATTAACATGCTAATCATGCCAGAAATGTGCTAGCAACATGCTAGTAACTTGCTAATCATGTTAACAACATGCTAATCATCCTAGAAACATGCTAACAACAAGCTAATCATCCTAGAAACATGCTAGTAACTCGCTAATCATGCTAGAAATATGCTAGCAACATGCTAGTAACATGCTAATCATGCTGGTAACATGCTAATAACTTGCTAATCATGTTAAAAACATGCTACTAACACCCAAGCAACCACACGGGGTACCGTAGCAACCACAGGGCAACACCTTAGCAACCACACCAAGAACCCTAGTTACCGAATAGCAGCACCCTAGCAACCACCCCGGGTACTGTAGCAACCGCATAGCAACACCTTAGCAACCAACCCGGGGACCCTAGCAACCGCATAGCAACCACCCAGTGTACCCTTGCAACCACATAGCAACAACCTAGAAACCACCCCAGATACCTTAGCAACCACATAGCAACACCCAAGCAACCAGCCCAAGTACCCTAGCAACCGCATAGCAACACCTTAGCAACCACTCTGGGTATCTTAGCAACCGCATAGCAACACCTTAGCAACCACCCAGAGTACCTTAGCAACCGCATAGCAACACCTTAGCAATCACCCTGGGCACCCTAGCAACCGCAAAGCAACACCTTAGCAACCACCCAGAGTACCCTAGCAACCGCATAGCAACACCTTAGCAACCACCCTGAGTACCCTAGCAACTGCATAGAAAAACCTTAGCAACCACCCTGGGTACCCTAGCAACCGCATAGCAACACCCTAGCAACCACCCCGGGTACCCTAGCAACAACTTAATAACCACCCCGAGTACCCTAGCAACCACATAGAAACACCTTAGCAACCACTCCGGGTACCCAAGCAACCGCATAGCAACACCTTAGAAACCACCCTGGGTACCATAGCAACACCCTAGCAACCGCTAAGCAATACCCTAGCAACCGTCTTCGCAACCACCAGAGCTAGCCTAGCAACCATCATAGCAACCACTCTAAGTACCCTAGCAACCACTCTGAGGTCCTTAGAATCTATCTATCTATCTATCTATCTATCTATCTATCTATCTATCTATCTATCTATCTGTCTGTCTATCTATCTATCTATCTATCTATCTATCTATCTATCTATCTATCTATCTGTCTGTCTGTCTGTCTATCTATAATCTGAGCCTATCTATCTATCTATCTATCTATCTATCTATCTATCTATCTATCTATCTATCTATCTATCATTGACTCTATCTATCTATCTATCTATCTATCTATCTATCTATCTATCTATTATCTGACTCATCTATCTATCTATCTATCTATCTATCTATCTATCATCTGACTCATCTATCTATCTATCTATCTATCTATTATCTGACTCTATCTATCTATCTATCTATCTATCTATCTATCTATCTATCTATCTATTATTGACTCTATCTATCTATCTATCTATCTATCTATCTCTCTATCTATCTCTCTATCTATCTATCTATCTATCTATCTATCTTTAAACTTTTAAAACTACGTTAAACTTCAAACTAATTCAGACTGAAAATCGTCAAACTTAAAACTTCCCAAAGTTTTCAAACTTAAACTTTTTAAACTTCTTAAACTTTTTTAAACTTTTCAAACTTTTTTAAACTTTTCAAACTTTTTTAAACTTTCTGGTCCGGCTTTCTCAAGCCAACTTAAAGTTTGTCTCGACAAACTTTTTTATCTAGTTCTTCTTCTTCTTCTTCTTCTTCTTCTGAGACCAAATTTTAAAATGTATCTCCTCCTAGACCTTTAAAGCTACAACCACCAAACTCGGCCCAGACCTTCAGACTGGTCTGACTCGGGTTGCTATATCTTTTCTAACTGATCCGGCTTACAGTTTTCGTAAAAATTACGATGAAAACTGCGAAAAATCCCATAGACTTACATTGATGGAATGTTCAGATGGGCCAAGACTCATCAAACACCAACTGTCAAACTTTCAAATGTAAACACACTGAAGCCTATTGGACTCAATTAAGCTTCACTTCAATGTACTATTTCTAATCCATTTAAACTCATTTAAGCTTCCACTCTATTTAACATTTCTAATCTAAATCATGCTAGCAACATGCTAGTAACATGCCAATCATGCTAAAACATGCTAATAACATGTTAACAATGCTGGAAACATGCTAGCAAACATGCTAGTCACTTGCTAGTCATGCTAGCAACATGCTAGTCACTTGCTAGTCATGCTAACAACATGCTAGTCACATGCTAATCATGCTAGTAACATCCTAGTCACTTACTAGTCATGTTAGCAAACATGCTAGTCACTTGCTAGTCATGCTAGCAACATGCTAGTCATGCTAGCAACATGCTAGTCACTTGCTAGTTATGCTAGCAAACATGCTAGTCACTTGCTAGTCATGCTAGCAACATGCTAGTCATGCTAGCAACTTGCTAGTCACTTGCTAGTCATGCTAGCAAACATGCTAGTCACTTGCTAGTCATGCTAGCAACATGCTAGTCATGCTAGCAAACATGCTAGTCACTTGCTAGTCATGCTAGCAACATGCCAGTCATGCTAGCAAACATGCTAGTCACTTGCTAGTCATACTTGCAACATGCTAGTCACTTGCTAATCATGCTAGCAAACATGCTAGTCACTTGCTAATCATGCTAGTAACATGCTAGTCACTTGCTAGTCATGCTAGCAACATGCTAGTCACTTGCTAATCATGCTAGCAAACATGCTTGTCACTTGCTAGTCTTGCTAGCAACATGCTAATCACTTGCTAGTTATGCTAACAACATGCCAGTCATGCTAGCAAACATGCTAGTCACTTGCTAGTCATGCTAGTAACATGTTAATCACTTGCTAGTCATGCTAGCAAACATGCTAGTCACTTGCTAGTCATGCTAGCAACATGCTAGTCACTTGCAAGTCAGGCTAGCAAACATGCTAGTCACTTACTAGTCATGCTAGCAACATGCTAATCACTTGCTATTCATGCTAACAACATGCTAGTCATGCTAACAAACATACTAGTCATGCTAGCAAACATGCTAGTCACTTGCTAGTCATGCTAGCAACATGCTAGTCACTTGCTGGCCATGCTAGTAAACATGCTAGTCACTTGCTAATCATGCTAGTAACATGCTATTCACTTGCTAGTCATGCTAGCAAACTTGCTAGTCATTTGCTAGTCATGCTAGCAACATGCTAGTCACTTGCTAATCATGCTAAGAACATGCTAGTCACTTGCTAGTCATGCTAGCAAACATGCTTGTCACTTGCTAGTCATGCTAGCAACATGTTAATCACTTGCTAATCATGCTAGCAACATGGTAGTCACTTGCTAGTAATGCTAGCAAACATGCTTGTCACTTGCTTGTCATGCTAGCAACATGCTAGTAACTTGCTAGTCATGCTAGCAAACATGCTAGTCACTTGCTAGTCATGCTAACAACATGCTAGTCACTTGCTAGTCATGCTAGCAACATGCTAATCACTTGCTAGTCATGCTAGCAAACATGCTAGTCGCTTGCTAGTCATGCTAACAACATGCTATTCACTTGCTAGTCATGCTAACAACATGTTAGTCACTTGCTAGTAATGCTAACAACATGCTAGTTGCTTGCTAGTCATGCTATCAAACATGCTAGTAACTTGCTAGTCATGCTAGCAACATGCTAGTCATGCTAACAACATGCTAGTCACTTGCTAGTCATGCTAGCAAACATGCTAGTCACTTGCTAGTCATGCTAACAACATGCTAGTCACTTGCTAGTCATGCTAGCAACATGCTAATCACTTGCTAGTCATGCTAGCAAACATGCTAGTCACTTGCTAGTCATGCTAACAACATGCTATTCACTTGCTAGTCATGCTAACAACATGTTAGTCACTTGCTAGTAATGCTAACAACATGCTAGTTGCTTGCTAGTCATGCTATCAAACATGCTAGTAACTTGCTAGTCATGCTAGCAACATGCTAGTCATGCTAACAACATGCTAGTCACTTTGCTAGTCATGCTGACAATATGCTAGTCACTTGCTAATCATGCTAGTAACATGCTAGTAACTTGCTTACAACATGCTAACAACTTGCTAATCATGCTTGTTACATGTTAGTATATTGCAAACGACATGCTAGAAACTTGTTAATCATGCTAACAACATGGTAGTCATGCTAGAAACATGCTAGTCACTTGCTAGTCATGCTAACAACATGCTATTCACTTTCAAGTCATGCTAGCAAAATGCTAGGAATATGCTAACAACATACTAACAACTTGCTAATCATGCTGACAACATTCTACCAACTTGCTAATTGTGCTAACTTGCTAGTCATGCTAGCAAACATGCTAGTACCTGGCTAGTCATGCTAACAACATGTTAGTCACTTGCTAATCATGCTAGTAACATGATATTCACTTTCTAGTCATACTAACAACATGCTAGTCACTTGCTAGTCATGCTAGCAAAATGCTAGTCATTTGCTAGAAACCTCAAAAATCTGTTTATCTGTCTGTCTGTCTGTGACTGTTTTTTCTGGTAAATTGTAAGGTTTTCAAAAATTTAAAACTTCAAACTTTAAAACTAATTTAAACTTCAAAATAGTTAAAACTGAAAACCTTCAAACTTTAAGCTTTGAAAACTACTTCAAACTTTCTGGCTAGGCTTTTTCAAGCCAACTTAAAGTTTGTCTACGAACTTTACTATCTAGTTATTAGTGGTGCTTGCCAAAGGCAAGGCATCACTATTGTTATCTTGCATACTTATTATTCTTCTTCTTCTTATTCTTCTTATTCTTATTCTTCTTCTGGACAAAACTTCGGCGCACTACTCCTCCTGCACCGTTTGTCACAGACCCATGAATGAGGTGTCATATCGACCGGCTCATTGAGGAGAGGTGTGCTATATCTTTTCTAAGCGATCGGACCTACGATGTTCGCACAGCGGACGAAAAAGCAGGCAAAAAAGTCCCATTGACTTACAATGGCGGAATGTTCATGAATTTGAATCTCAACTGTCACTTTCTCACACACACACACACACACACACACACACACACACACACACACAGGCCCTTAGGAACCCCTTCTCTCTCTCTCTCTCTCTCTGTAACTCACACACACTCATTTGACTCATCTTTTAAGTAACCAATAAGTAATGACCTATGATCTTCATAGCCACACCCTAGCAACCACTTACAGCACCCTAGCAACCACCCCATAGATCTCCATTTAAACAGATCAAAAGGGATATCTTTGGATAGAAATGTCATTTGCTCTTTTGATTCAGAGCAAACAGGACTTCCATCATGCTACACATGCTAGCAGTGAATAGCTACATGCTAATAATGATTAGCTAAGTGCTAAAACATGCTAAATATTCCAACACACACACACACACACACACACACACATACACAGAGTCTGGCATATGTGGTTTACGGGGACTCTCTATAGGTGTAATGGTTTTTATACTGTACAAACTGTATGTGCTATTGCCCTACACCAACCCTACACCTAAACCTACCCCTCACAGGAAACTTTCTGCATTTTTAGATTTTCAAAAAAACACCATTTAGTATGTTTTTAAGCCTTTTGGTTTACGGGGACATAGGCAGTGTCCTCATAAACCACCTTCACGTTGTAGTACCCATGTAATTATACACATTTGTGTCCTCATAAACCATATATACCAGTTCACACACACACACACACACACACACAGGGCCTAAGGAATCATCTCTCTTTCACTTTCACATTGTGTTCCGTACATAAACAGATAAACGTTTGTACATGATTGTACAGCCAATGGAATCACACTTTCACTATGGACCTTGTTCACAGACTATTGTGATGAGGCAAATCTGTAATATTCAGGGTTTGTACAAGGTGCTTAAAGTGCTTGAAGTACTTGAATTTGACGTTTTGAAATTTAAGTCCTGGAAAACCCTTGAAAACAGCTATATTTATGAAAAAGTATTTGAAAAATACTTGAAATTTTAAAAGGCAGTATATATGAAATTATTGTTCATTTTTGGTTTTGATAAAAACAATCTTTTCATGCAAAATTAACAATGCAGTGCATGTTAAATAAATACAGAACCATTTCACCTGGATTTTGGGAGCGCATAAGATCTCGCGATACTTCTTGAGGTGAAAGTTTGTGGTAAAACCTTTGATAGTGCTGGCATTATATTATTCAGTCTTTTATTGCGTGTGCTGTTTGTTTGGGTTTCATTTGAGAACACACATAAACTCTGACGCGCTTTGTGTTGCGCTGTTATCATTTACAAGCTTGGAGCGCATCTCCATCTCAGCAGCTCGGTCCACAAACTCTTCCTCTGCATATGCTGAGTTTAGGATGCTTAACATTCATCTGGGGGAAAAAAAGTGTGTGTGTGTGTGTGTTGTCTCACATGGTGTCTACAGTGTCCGAGTTTTGCCACGGCAAGCACCACTCACATTTTCTTCAGGAAATGTACATTCTAGTTCTTCTTCTTATTCTTCTTCTTCTTATTCTTCTTCTGGACAAAACTTCGGCGCGCTACTCCTCCTGCACCGTTTGTCACAGACCCATGAATGAGGTGTCATATCGACCGGCTCATTGAGGAGAGGTGTGCTATATCTTTTCTAAGCGATCAGACCTACGATGTTCGCACAGCGGACGAAAAAGCGGGCAAAAAAGTCCCATTGACTTACAATGGCGGAATGTTCATGAATTTGAATCTCAACTGTCACTTTCTCACACACACACACACACACACACACACACACACACACAGGCCCTTAGGAACCCCTTCTCTCTCTCTCTCTCTCTCTCTCTCTCTCTCTCTCTCTCTCTCTGTAACTCACACACACTCATTTGACTCATCTTTTAAGTAACCAATAAGTAATGACCTATGATCTTCATAGCCACACCCTAGCAACCACCCCATAGACCTCCATTTAAACAGATCAAAAGGGATATCTTTGGCTAGAAATGTCATTTGCTCTTTTGATTCAGAGCAAACAGGACTTCCATCATGCTACACATGCTAGCAGTGAATAGCTACATGCTAATAATGATTAGCTAAGTGCTAAAACATGCTAAATATTTCAACACACACACACACAGTCTGGCATATGTGGTTTACGGGGACTCTCCATAGGCGTAATGGTTTTTATACTGTACAAACTGTATGTGCTATTGCCCTACACCAACCCTACACCTAAACCTACCCCTTACAGGAAACTTTCTGCATTTTTAGATTTTCAAAAAAACACTATTTAGTATGTTTTTAAGCCTTTTGGTTTACGGGGACATAGGCAGTGTCCTAATAAACCACCTTCACGTTGTAGTACCCATGTAATTATACACATTTGTGTCCTCATAAACCATATATACCAGTTCACACACACACACACAGGGCCTAAGGAATCATCTTTCTTTCTCTCTGTTTCTCTCTCTCATGGCATAAAATTTTTTAGCCAAATTCCAAATTCTGCAACATTACATGTTTATAACCTGCCTTGTTCTTCTGATGACAAGCTTCCACTTTACTTTCACATTGTGTTCCGTACATAAACAGATAAACGTTTGTACATGATTGTACAGCCAATGGAATCACACTTTCACTATGGACCTTGTTCACAGACTATTGTGATGAGGCAAATATGTAATATTCAGGGTTTGTACAAGGTGCTTAAAGTGCTTGAAGTACTTGAATTTGACGTTTTGAAATTTAAGTCCTGGAAAACCCTTGAAAACATCTATATTTATGAAAAAGTATTTGAAAAATACTTGAAATTTTAAAAGGCAGTATATATGAAATTATTGTTCATTTTTGGTTTTGATAAAAACAATCTTTTCATGCAAAATTAACAATGCAGTGCATGTTAAATAAATACAGAGCTATTTCACCTGGCTTTTGGGAGCGCAAAAGATCTTGCGATACTTCTTGAGGTGAAAAGCGGTCTCACGTTATCAGCATAAAGTTGAGTTTGTGGTAAAACCTTTGATAGTGCTTGCATTATATTATTCAGTCTTTTATTGCGTGTGCTGTTTGTTTGGGTTTCATTTGAGAACACACATAAACTCTGACGCGCTTTGTGTTGCGCTGTTATCATTCACAAGCTTGGAGTGCATCTCCATCTCAGCAGCTCGTCCACAAACTCTTCCTCTGCATATGCTGAGTTTAGGATGCTTAACATTCATCTGGGGAAAAAAAAGTGTGTGTGTGTGTGTGTGTGTTATCTCACATGGTGTCTACAGTGTCGGAGTTTTGCCACGGCAAGCACCACTCACATTTTCTTCAGGAAATGTACATTCTAGTTCTTCTTATTCTTCTTCTTCTTCTTCTTATTCTTCTTCTGGACAAAACTTCAGCGCGCTACTCCTCCTGCACCGTTTGTCACAGACCCATGAATGAGGTGTCATATCGACCGGCTCATTGAGGAGAGGTGTGCTATATCTTTTCTAAGCGATCGGACCTACGATGTTCGCACAGCGGACGAAAAAGAGGGCAAAAAAGTCCCATTGACTTACAATGGCGGAATGTTCATGAATTTGAATCTCAACTGTCACTTTCTCACACACACACACACACACACACACACACACACACACACACTCTCTCTCACACACACACACACACACACACACATACAGGCCCTTAGGAACCCCTTCTCTCTCTCTCTCTCTGTAACTCACACACACTCATTTGACTCATCTTTTAAGTAACCAATAAGTATATGACCTATGATCTTCATAGCCACACCCTAGCAACCACTTACAGCACCCTAGCAACCACCCCATAGACCTCCATTTAAACAGATCAAAAGGGATATCTTTGGATAGAAATGTCATTTGCTCTTTTGATTCAGAGCAAACAGGACTTCCATCATGCTACACATGCTAGCAGTGAATAGCTACATGCTAATAATGATTAGCTAAGTGCTAAAACATGCTAAATATTTCAACACACACACACACACACACATACACAGAGTCTGGCATATGTGGTTTACGGGGACTCTCCATAGGTGTAATGGTTTTTATACTGTACAAACTGTATGTGCTATTGCCCTACACCAACCCTACACCTAAACCTACCCCTTACAGGAAACTTTCTGCAAAAAAAAAAAAAAACCATTTAGTATGTTTTTAAACCTTTTGGTTTACGGGGACATAAGCAGTGTCCTCATAAACCACCTTCACGGTGTAGTACCCATGTAATTATACACATTTGTGTCCTCATAAACCATATATACCAGTTCACACACACACACACACACACACAGGGCCTAAGGAATCATCTCTCTTTCACTTTCACATTGTGTTCCGTACATAAACAGATAAACGTTTGTACATGATTGTACAGCCAATGGAATCACACTTTCATTATGGACCTTGTTCACAGACTATTGTGATGAGGCAAATCTGTAATATTCAGGGTTTGTACAAGGTGCTTAAAGTGCTTGAAGTACTTGAATTTGACGTTTTGAAATTTAAGTCCTGGAAAAACGTTGAAAACAGCTATATTTATGAAAAAGTATTTGAAAAATACTTGAAATTTTAAAAGGCAGTATATATGAAATTATTGTTCATTTTTGGTTTCGATAAAAACAATCTTTTCATGCAAAATTAACAATGCAGGGCATGTTAAATAAATACAGAGCCATTTCACCTGGCTTTTGGGAGCGCATAAGATCTCGCGATACTTCTTGAGGTGAAAGTTTGTGGTAAAACCTTTGATAGTGCTTGCATTATATTATTCAGTCTTTTATTGCGTGTGCTGTTTGTTTGGGTTTCATTTGAGAACACACATAAACTCTGACGCGCTTTGTGTTGCGCTGTTATCATTTACAAGCTTGGAGCGCATCTCCATCTCAGCAGCTCGGTCCACAAACTCTTCCTCTGCATATGCTGAGTTTAGGATGCTTAACATTCATCTGGGGGAAAAAAAGTGTGTGTGTGTGTGTGTGTGTGTGTTATCTCACATGGTGTCTACAGTGTCCGAGTTTTGCCACGGCAAGCACCACTCACATTTTCTTCAGGAAATGTACATTCTAGTTAAGTTGGCTTGAGAAAGCCAACTTACTGAAATCCTATTTAAACTTCTTCTTATTATTATTATTCTTTTTCTGAGACTAAAATTTCTGACTCTAACTCCTCCTAGAGCTTTAACTCTACAAACTCCAAACTCAGCCCAGATCTTCAGACTGATCTCACCGAGTGTGCTATATCTTTTCTAACTGATCCGACTTACGGTTTTCATAAAAATGAAGATTAAAAATCATAAAAATCCCATAGACTTATATTGACGGAATGTTCAGATGGGCCAAGACTATTCAAACTCCAACTGTCAAAAATTCAAATCTAAACACACTGAAGCTCATTAGACTCAATCAGACTGCCCTTCTATGTACTATTTCTAACCCATTCAAACTCATTCAAACTCATCTAATATTTCTAATCTATCTGTCTATCTATCTATCTATCTATCTATCTATCTATCTATCTATCTATCTATCTATCTATCTATAATCTGACTCTATCTATCTATCTATCTATCTATTTATCTATCTATAATCTGACTCTATCTATCTATCTATCTATCTATCTATCTATCTATCTATCTATCTATCTATCTATCTATCTATCTATCATCTGAGTCTATCTCTCTATCTATCTATCTATCTATCTACAATCTCACTATTTATATCTATCTATCTATCTATCTATCTGACTCTCTATCTATCTATCTATCTATGTATCTATCTGAGATCTATCACACACACACACACACACACACACACAAACAAACAAACAAACATACCTTCCCTATTTAACACATACACAAACACACGCACACAAGAAATAGACAGAAAATGTGAAATATATAATATATACACTGCATTTATTCGCATTTGTATTAGCATTATTTCTTAACCCTCATAAGACCTGTTTTTCCTGTTTACACCTGTGTCCTTTGGGGTCAATATGACCCCAAAATTGAAAGAGTAATTATAAAACATTTATAAATTTTTAATCATACAAATAATATATCATTTTTTTATTTATTTATTTTTTTACTTCTCATCTATACATTAATGCTGTGTTTTGGGAGAAATGAAGTACTTTTGTACCTGTTTACCACAAAAATCCTCAACTACACCATTAGCTTGCATGTGAAATGCAATGTGAAAATCCAGTATAATTTTATTTATTTATTTTATTTATTTATTTTTTTTTACATATATATATATTTTTTTTTAAATGTTTTTATATATATCTGAAAGCCTTGAGATATATCTGAAAGCTAAATGAAGCCTGAAGTTGGTGTAGTTTTGAAGATTTCACTGTTTGAGCTCTGTTGAGAATCTCCATAATTATATGTATAATTATCCATAATATTTATCTATATCTATCTATCTATCTATCTATCTATCTATATATATATATATATATATATATATATATATATATATATATATATATATATTTATATATATATATGTGTATGTATGTATGTATGTATGTATGTATGTATATGTAAGGGATAATCAACGATAATAATAAGGGATAATATCTCTCTGTCTCTCTATCTATCTATCTATCTATCTATCTATCTATCTATCTTTAAACTTTTAAAACTACGTTAAACTTCAAACTAATTCAGACTGAAAACCGTCAAACTTAAAACTTCCCACACTTTTCAAACTTAAACTTTTTAAACTTTCTTAAACTTTTGAAACTTTTTTAAACTTTTCAAACTTTTTTAAACTTTCTGGTCCGGCTTTCTCAAGTCAACTTAAAGTTTGTCTCGACAAACTTTTTTATCTAGTTAAGTTGGCTTGAAAAAGCCAACTTACTGATCTACTATTTAAACTTCTTATTATTATTCTTCTTCTTCTGAGACTAAAATTTCTGACTCTAACTCCTCCTAGAGCTTTAACTCTACAAACTCCAAACTCAGACCAGATCTTCAGACTGATCTCACCGAGTTTGCTATATCTTTTCTAACTGATCGGACTTACGGTTTTCATAAAAATGAAGATTAAAAATCATACAAATCCCATAGACTTACATTGACGGAATGTTCAGATGGGCCAAGACTATTCAAACTCCAACTGTCAAAAATTCAAATCTAAACACACTGAAGCCCATTAGACTCAATCAGACTGCCCTTCTATGTACTATTTCTAACCCATTCAAACTCATTCAAACTCATCTATCTAACATTTCTAATCTATCTATCTATCTATCTATCTATCTATCTATCTATCTATCTATCTATCTATCTATCTATCTATCACCTGACTCTATCTATCTATCTATCTATCTATCTATCTATCTATCTATCTATCTATCTATCTATCTATCTATCTATCTATCTATCTATCATCTGACTCTATCTATCTATCTATCTATCTATCTATCTATCTATCTATCTATCTATATTTCTATCTATCTGTCTATCTATTTATCTATCTATCTACGATCTATTTCTATCTATCTATCTATCTATCTATCTATCTATCTATCTATCTATCTATCTATCTATCTATCTATCTATCTACAATCTGTCTTTCTATCTATCTATCTGCTAGCAACATGCTAGTAACTTGCTAATCATGATAGTAACATGCTAATCATGCTAGAAAAATGCAAGTAACATGCTAGTAACTTGCTAGTCATGCTAACAACATGCTAGTCATCATAGAAACATGCTAAAAACATGCTAATCATTCTAGAAACATGCTAGTAACTTGCTAATCATGCTAACAACATGCTAGTAACATGCTAATCATGTTAACAACATGCTAATCATCCTAGAAACATGCTAACAACATGCTAATCATCCTAGAAACATGCTAGTAACTTGCTAATCATGCTAGAAATATGCTAGCAACATGCTAGTAACATGCTAATCATACTGGTAACATGCTAGTAACTTGCTAATCATGTTAAAAACATGCTACTAACACCCTAGCAACCACAGGGCAACACCTTAGCAACCACCCCAAGTACCCTAGTAACCAAATAGCAACTCCCTAGCAACCGCCCCGGGAACTGTAGCAACCGCATAGCAACACCTTAGCAACCAACCCGGGTACCCTAGCAACCGCATAGCAACCACCCAGTGTATCCTAGCAACCACATAGCAACACCCTAGCAACTACCCCAGATACCTTAGCAACCGCATAGCAACACCATAGCAACCAGCCCAAGTACCCTAGCAACCGCATAGCAAAACCTTAGCAACCAATCTGGGTATCTTAGCAACCGCATAGCAACACCTTAGCAACCACCCAGAGTACCCTAGCAACCGCATAGCAACACCTTAGCAACCACCCTGGGAACCCTAGCAACCGCATAGCAACACCCTAGCAACCACCCCGGGTACCCTAGCAACAACTTAGCAACCACCCTGAGTACCCTAGCAACCACATAGAAACACCTTAGCAACCACTCTGGGTACCATAGCAACACCCTAGCAACTGCTAAGCAATACCCTAGTAACCACCCTGGACACCCTAGCAAACACATAGCAACACCTTAGCAACCACCCTGAGTAACATAGCAACCGCATAGCAACACCTTAGCAACCACCTTAGCAACCACCAGAGCTAGCCTAGCAACCATCATAGCAACCACTCTAAGTACCCTAGCAACCACTCTGAGGTCCTTAGAATCTATCTATCTATCTATCTATCTATCTATCTATCTATCTATCTATCTGTCTATCTATCTATCTATCTATCTATCTGTCTGTCAGTCTGTCTATCTATAATCTGAGCCTATCTATCTATCTATCTATCTATCTATCTATCTATCTATCAAACTTTAAACTTTTAAAACTATGCTAAACTTCAAACTAATTCAGACTGAAAACCGTCAAACTTAAAACTTCCCAAACTTTTCAAACTTAAACTTTTTAAACTTCTTAAACTTTTTTAAACTTTTCAAACTTTTTTAAACTTTCCAAACTTTTTTAAAACTTTCTGGTCCGGCTTTCTCAAGCCAACTTAAAGTTTGTCTCGACAAACTTTTTTATCTTGTTATTATTATTCTTCTGAGACTAAATTTCTGACTCTATCTCCTCCTAGAGCTTTAACTCTACAGACTCCAAACTCAGCCCAGATCTTCAGACTGATCTCACCGGGTGTGCTATATCTTTTCTAACTGATCAGAGTTACGGTTTTCATAAAAATGAAGATTAAAAATCATAAAAATCCCATAGACTTACATTGACGGAATGTTCAGATGGGCCAAGACTATTCAAACTCCAACTGTCAAA
The DNA here is from genome assembly GCA_039654775.1 of Spinibarbus caldwelli. Classification (NCBI taxonomy): domain Eukaryota; kingdom Metazoa; phylum Chordata; class Actinopteri; order Cypriniformes; family Cyprinidae; genus Spinibarbus; species Spinibarbus caldwelli. The sequence goes on along the minus strand of CM077227.1, from coordinate 8,478,490 downwards.
AATTTAAATCTAAACACACTGAAGCCTATCAGACTCAATCAGACTGCCCTTCTATATACTATTTCTAACCCATTCAAACTCATTCAAACTCATCTAATATTTCTTATCTATCTATCTATCTATCTATCTAACTATCTATCTATGTATCTATCTATCTATTATCTGACTATTTCTATCTATCTGTCTATCTATCTATCTATCTATCTATCTATCTATCTCTCTATCTATCTATCTATCTATCTATCTATCTATTATCTGACTATTTCTATCTATCTATCTATCTATCTATCTATCTATCTATCTATCTATCTATCTATCTATCTATCTATCTATCTATCTATCTACAATCTATGTCTTTCTGTCTGCTAGCAACATGCTAGTAACTTGCTAATCATGATAGTAACATGCTAATCATGCTAGAAAAATGCTAGTAACATGCTAGTAACTTGCTAATCATGCAAGTAACATGCTAATCATGCCAGAAATGTGCTAGCAACATGCTAGTAACTTGCTAATCATGTTAACAACATGCTAATCATCCTAGAAACATGCTAACAACATGGTAATCATTCTAGAAACTTGCTAGTAACTTGCTAATCATGCTAACAACATGCTAGTAACATGCTAATCATGCCAGAAATGTGCTAGCAACATGCTAGTAACTTGCTAATCATGTTAACAACATGCTAATCATCCTAGAAACATGCTAACAACATGCTAATCACCCGAGAAACAAGCTAGTAACTTGCTAATCATGCTAGAAATGTGCTAGCAACATGCTAGTAATATGCTAATCATGCTTGTAACATGCTAGTAACTTGCTAATCATGATAGTAACATACTAATCATGCTAGAAAAATGCTAATAACTTGCTAGTAACTTGCTAGTCATGCTAAGAACATTTTAATCATCCTAGAAACATGCTAACAACATGCTAATCACCCAAGAAACATGCTAGTAACTTGCTAATCATGCTAGAAATGTGCTAGCAACATGCTAGTAACTTGCTAATCATGTTAACAACATGCTAATCATCCTAGAAACATGCTAACAACATGGTAATCATTCTAGAAACTTGCTAGTAACTTGCTAATCATGCTAACAACATGCTAGTAACATGCTAATCATGCCAGAAATGTGCTAGCAACATGCTAGTAACTTGCTAATCATGTTAACAACATGCTAATCATCCTAGAAACATGCTAACAACATGCTAATCACCCGAGAAACAAGCTAGTAACTTGCTAATCATGCTAGAAATGTGCTAGCAACATGCTAGTAATATGCTAATCATGCTTGTAACATGCTAGTAACTTGCTAATCATGATAGTAACATACTAATCATGCTAGAAAAATGCTAATAACTTGCTAGTAACTTGCTAGTCATGCTAAGAACATTTTAATCATCCTAGAAACATGCTAACAACATGCTAATCACCCAAGAAACATGCTAGTAACTTGCTAATCATGCTAGAAATGTGCTAGCAACATGCTAGTAACATGCTAGTAACTTGCTAATCATGTTAACAACATGCTAGTAACACCCTAGCAACCACACAGGGTACCGTAGCAACCACATAGCATCACCTTAGCAACCACCCCAAGTACTCTAGTAACCGCATAGCAACACCTTAGCAACAACCTCGGGTACCATGGCAACCGCATAGCAACACCTTAGGAACCACCCTGACTACCATAGCAACTGCATAGCAACATCCTAGCAACCACCCTGAGTACCATAGCAACTGCATAGCAACAACTTATCAACCACCCTGGGTACCTTAGCAACCACATAGCAAAACCTTTGCAACCACCCAGAGTACCCTAGCAACCGCATAACAACACCTTAGCCACCACTCTGGGTACCTTAGCAAACGCATAGCAACACCTTAGCAACCACGCTGAGTACCATAGCAACCGCATAGCAACACCTTAGCAACCACCCTGGGTACCTTAGCAACCGCATAGCAACACCTTAGCAACCACCCAGCGCACCCTAGCAACCGCATAGCAACACCTTAGCTACTACCCTGGGTACCTTAGCAACCGCATAGCAACACCTTAGCAACCACCCAGGGCACCCTAGCAACCGCATAGCAACACCTTAGCTACCACCCTGGGTACCTTAGCAACCGCATAGCAACACCTTAGCAATCACCCTGGACACCCTAGCAACCGCATAGCAACACCTTAGCAACCACCCAGAGTACAATAGCAACCGCATAGCAAAAACCTTAGCAACCGCCCTGGGTACCTTAGCAACCGCATAGCAACACCTTATTAACCACCCCAGGCACACAAGCAACCACAAATCAACACCTTAGCAACCACCCAGAGTACCCTAACAACCGCGAATAGCAACCCCTTAACAACCACCCTGGGAACCTTAGCAACCGCATAGCAACACCTTAGCAACCGCCCTGGGTACCTTAGCAACCACATAGAAACACCTTAGCAACCACCCCAGGCATCCTAGCAACCGCATGGCAACACCTTAGCAACCACCCAGAGTAACCTAGCAACCGCATAGTAACCTCTTAGCAACCACCCTGGGTACTTTAGCAACCGCATAGCAACACCTTAGCAACCACCCAGAGTACCCTAGCAAAACCTTAGCAACCACCCCAGGCACCCTAGCAACCGCATAGCAACACCTTAGCAACCACCCCAGGCACCCTAGCAACTGCATACCAACACCTTAGCAACCACCCAGAGTAACCTAGCACCCGCATAGCAAACCCTTAGTAACCAACCTGGGTACCTTAGCAACCGCATAGCAACACCTTAGCAACCACCCAGAGTACCCTAGCAACCGCATAGCAACACCTTAGCAACCATCCTGGATACCTTAGCAACCCTATAGCAACACTTTAGCAATCACCCTGGGAACCCTAGCAACCGCATAGCAACACCTTAGCAACCACCCAGAGTACCATAGCAACCACATAGCAACACCTTAGCAACCACCCCAGGCACCCTACCAACCGCATAGCAAAGCATTAGCAACCACCAAGAGTACCCTAGCAACCGCATAGCATCTATCTATCTGTCTATCATCTGGCTAATTCTATCCATCTATCTATCTATCTATCTATCTATCTATCTATCTATCATCTGACTACATCTATCTATCCATCTATCTGTCTATCTGTCTATCTATCTATCTATCTATCTATCTATCTATCTGTTTCAGTCTGTTTCAGACTGAAACTTAAAACTTCTTAAACTTTTTGAAATTTTTAAACTTTTCAAACTTTTTCAAACTTTCTGATCCGGCTTTCTCAAGCCAACTTAAAGTTTGTCTTGACAAACTTTTTTATCTAGTTAAGTTGGTTTGAAAAAGCCAACTTACTGAAATCCTATTTAAACTTCTTCTTCTTCTTCTTCTTCTTCTTCTTCTTCTTCTTCTTCTGAGACCAAATTTTAAAATGTATCTCCTCCTAGACCTTTAAAGCGACAACCACCAAACTCGGCCCAGATCTTCAAACTGGTCTGACTCGGGTTGCTATATCATTTCTAACTGATCCGGCTTACGGTTTTCGTAAAAATTACGATGAAAACTGCGAAAAATCCCATAGACTTACATTGACGGAATGTTCAGATGGGCCAAGACTCATCAAACACCAACTGTCAAACTTTCAAATGTAAACACCCTGAAGCCTGTTGGACTCAATTAAGCTTCACTTCTATGTACTATTTCTAATCCATTTAAACTCATTTAAGCTTCCACTCTATTTAACATTTCTAATCTAAATCATGCTAGCAACATGCTAGTAACATGCCAATCATGCTAAAACATGCTAATAACATGTTAACAATGCTGGAAACATGCTAGCAAACATGCTAGTCACTTGCTAGTCATGCTAGCAACATGCTAGTCACTTTGCTAGTCATGCTAACAACATGCTAGCGACATGCTAATCATGCTGAAAACATTCTAGCGACATGCTAATCATGCTAACATAATGTTAAAGACATGCTAATCATGCTGGAATCATGCATGTGACGTGCTAGTAACTTGCTAATCATGTTAGAATCATGCTAACAACATGCTAGTCACTTGCTAATCATGCTAGCAACATGCTAGTCACTTGGTAGTCATGCTAAAAACATGCTAGTCATGCTAACAAAATGCTAGTCACTTGCTAGTCATGCTAGCAAATTGTTAGAAACATGCTAACAACATACTAGCAACTTGCTAATCATGCTAACAACATTCTAGTCATTTGCCAATCATGCTAGTTACATGCAAGTAACTTGCTAATGACATGCTAGCAACTGGCTAATTTTGTTAATGACATGCTAGCAAAAACCAGATATTTGTTAATCATGCTAACAACATGCTAGTCACTTGCTAGTCATGCTAGCAACATGCTAGTCACTTGCTAATCATGCTATTAACATGCTAGTCACTTGCTAGTCATGCTGTCAAACATGCTAGTCACTTGCTAGTCATGCTAGCAACATGTTAGTCATTTGCTAGTCATGCTAACAACATGCTAGTCACTTTGCTAATCGTGCTAGTAACATACTAGTCACTTGCTATTCATGCCAGCAAACATGCTAGTCACTTGCTAGTCATGCTAGCAACGTGCTAGTCACTAACTAATCATGCTAACAACATGCTAGTCACTTTCTAGTCATGCTAGCAAACATGCTAGTCACTTGCTAGTCATGCTAGCAACGTGCTAGTCACTTGCTAATCATGCTAACATCGTGCTAGTCACTTGCTAGTCATGCTAGCAAACATGCTAGTCACTTGCTAGTCATGCTAACAACGTGCTAGTGACTTGCTAATCATGCTAGCAAACATGCTAGTCACTTGCTAGTCATTCTATCAAACATGCTACTCACGTGCTAGTCATGCTAGCAACATGGTAGTCACTTGCTAGTCATGCTAGCAACATGCTAGTCACTTGCTAATCATGCTAACAACATGCTAGTCACTTGCTAGTCATGCTAACAAAATGTTATTCACTTGCTAATCATGCTAGTACCTTGCTAACAACATGCTAGCATCCTGCTAATCATGCTAGAATTGTTAGCAACATGCTACTAACTTGCTAATCATGCTAACAACATGCTCGTAACTTCTTAATCATGCTAGAAACATGCTAGCGACATGCTAGTAACTTTGCTAATCATGCTAGAATCATGCTAGCGACATGCTAATCATGCTGGAAACATTCTAGCGACATGCTAGTCATGCTAACAACATGTTAACGACATGCTAATCATGCTATAAACATGTTAGTGACATGCTAGTGACTTGTTACTCATATTAGAATCATGCTAGCAACATGCTAGTCACTTGCTAGTCATGCTAAAAACATGCTAGTCATGCTAACAACATTCTAGTCACTTGCTAAGCATGCTAGCAAATTGCTAGAAACATGCTAACAACATACTAGCAACTTGCTAATCATGCTAACACCATGCTAGTCACTTGCTAATCATGCTAGTGACATGCTAGTAACTTGCTAATGACGTGCTAGCAACTAGCTAATAATGTTAATGAAATGTTAACAACAAGCTAGATACTTGCTAATCGTGCTAACAACATGCTAGTCACTTGCTAGTCATGCTAGCAAACATGCTAGTCACTTGCTAGTCATGCTACCAACATGCTAGTCACTTGCTAGTCGTGCTAACAACATGCTAGTCACTTGCTAATCATGCTAGTAACATGCTAGTCACTTGCTAATCATGTTAGGAAACATCCTAGTCACTTGCTAGTCATGCTAGCAACGTGCTCGTCACTTGCTAATCATGCTAACAATGTGTTAGTCACTTGCTAGTCATGTTAGCAAACATGGTAGTCACTTGCTAGTCATGCTAGCAACGTGCTAGTCACTTGCTAATTATGTTAACCACATGCTAGTAACTTGCTAGTCATGTTAGCAAACATGCTACTCACCTGTTAGTCATGCTACCAACATGCTAGTCACTTGCTAGTCTTGCTAGTAACATGCTAGTCACTTGCTAGTCATGCTAACAACATGCCAGTCACTTTGCTAATCATGCTTGTAACATGCTAGTCACTTGCTAATCATGCTAGCAAACAACCTAGTCACTTGCTAGTCATGCTAGTAACGTGCTAGTCACTTGCTAATCATGCTAACAACGTGCTAGTCACTTGCTAGTCATGCTAGCAAACATGCTAGTCACTTGCTTGTCATGCTAGCAACGTGCTAGTCAGTTGCTAGTATGCTAACAACGTGCTAGTCACCTGCTAATCATACTAGCAAACATTCTAGTCACTTGCTAGTCATGCTATCAAACATGCTAGTCACTTGCTAGTCATGCTAGCAACATGCTAGTCACTTGTTAGTCATGCTAACAACATGCTAGTCATTTGCTAATCATGCCACCAACATGCTAGTCACTTGATAGTCATGCTATCAACATGCTAACAACTTGCTAATTATGCTAGAATTATGTTAGCAACATGCTAGTAACTTGCTAATCATGCTAACAGCATGCTATCAACTTGCTAATCATGCTAGAAACATGCTAGCTACATGCTAGTAACTTTGCTAATCATGCTAAAATCATGCTAGCGAAATGCTAATCATGTTGGAAACAATCTAGCGACATGCTAATCATGCTAACAACATGCTAGTCACTTGCTAATCATGCTAGTGACATGCTAGTAACTTAAAAATGACATGCTAGCAACTAGCTAATCATGTTATTGACATGCTAGCAACATGCTAGATACTTGATAATCATGCTAGCAACATGCTAGTCACTTGCTAGTCATGCTAACAACATGCTAATCACTTGCTAATCATGTTAGTAACATGCTAGTCACTTGCTAGTCATGCTAAAAACATGCTAGTCACTTGCTAATCATGCTACCAACATGCTAGTCACTTGTTAGTCATGCTAAAAACATGCTAGCAACTTGCTAATCATGCTAGAATTATGTTAGCAACATGCTAGTAACTTGCTAATCATGCTAACAACATGCTATTAACTTGTTAATCATGCTAGAAACATGCTAGCGACATGCTATTAACTTTGCTAATCAAGCTAAAATCATGCTAGCGACATGCTAATCATGTTGGAAACATTCTAGCGACATGCTAATCATGCTAACAATATGCTAGTCACTTGCTAATCATGCTAGTGACATGCTATTAACTTGCTAATGATATGCTAGCAACTAGCTAATCATGTTAGTGACATGCTAGCAACATGCTAGATACTTGCTAATCATGCTAACATCATGCTAGTCACTTGCTATTCATTCTAGCAAACATGCTAGTCACTTGCTAGTCATGCTAGCAACATGGTAGTCACTTGCTAGTCATGCTACCAAATGCTAGTCACTTGCTAACCATGCTAGTAACATGCTAGTCACTTGTTAGTCATGCTAACAAACATGCTAGTCACTTGTTAGTCATGCTATTAACATGCTAGTAACTTGCTAAACATGCTAGAAACATGCTAACAACATGCTAGTCACTTGCTAGTCATGTTAGCAAAATGCTAGAAAAATGTTAACAACATATTAGCAACTTGCTAATCATGCTGACAACATGCTACCAACTTGCTAGTTATGCTAGCAACATGGTAGTCATTTGCTATTAATGCTAACAACATGCTAGTCACTTGCTAGAAACCGCAAATATCTGTTTATCTGTCTGTCTGTCTGTGACTATCTGTTTTTCTGGTAAATTGTATGGTTTTCAAAACTTTAAAACTTGAAACTGTAAAACTACTTTAAACTTCAAAATAGTTAAAACTTCAAATTTTAAGCTTTGAAAACTACTTCAAACTTTCTGGCTATGTTTTTTCAAGCCAACTTAAAGTTTGTCTACGAACTTTACTATCTAGTTATTATTATTATTCTTCTGAGACTAAATTTCTGACTCTATCTAGAGCTTTAAATCTACAGACTCCAAACTCAGCCCAGATCATCAGACTGATCTCACCAAGTGTGCTATATCTTTTCTAACTGATCAGACTTATGGTTTTCATAAAAATGAAGATTAAATATCATAAAAATCCCATAGACTTACATTGACGAATGTTCAGATGAGCCAAGACTCTTCAAACTCCAACTGTCAAAATTTAAATTTAAACACACTAAAGTCTCTATCTATCTATCTGACTATTTATATCTATCTTTCAATCATTCTATCTATCTATCTATCTATCATATTAACAACATGCTAGTTGCATGCTAGTTACTTGATAATTATGCTAGAAACATGCTAGCAACATGCTAGTAACTTGCTAATCATGCTGGAACATGCTAGCGACATGCTAGTAACTTCGTAATCACAGTAGCAACATGCTAGCCACTTGCTAATCATGCTAGCGTCATGCTAGTAACTTGCTAATCATGCTAGCAACATGCTAGTCACTTGTTAATCATAGTGACATGCTAGTAGCATGCTAATCTTGTTAGAAACATGCTAGCAATATGCTAGTCACTTGCTAATCATGCTAGCAACATGCTTGTCACTTACTAATCTTGCTAGCAACATGCTAGTAGCATGCTAATCATATTAGAAACATGCTAGTGACATGCTAGTAACATGCTAATCATGCTAAAACATGCTAGAAACATGCTAATCACTTTTTAATCATGTTAGCAACAAGCTAGTCACTTGCTAACTTCATAGCAACACTCTAGCAACCTCCCTGAGTACCCTAGCAACACCATAGAAACCACCCCGAGTACCCTAGCAACCATATAGCAACATCTTAGCAACCACCCCAGGTCGCCTAGCAACCGCATAGCAACACCCTAGCAACCACCCCGGATAGCCTTGCAACCCCATAGAAACACTCTAGCAATTGCCCAGACCACCCTAGCAACCAGCCCGGGTACCATAGCATACGCAAAGCAACACCTTAGCAACTACCCCGGGTACCTTAGCAACTGCTTAGCAACACCTTAGCAACCACCCCGGGTAGCCTAGCAACCACCTAGCAACCACTCCGAGTACCATAGCAACTTCCTAGCAATACCGTAGCAACCACCCCGGATACCCTAGCAACTGCATAGCAACACTGTAGCAACCAACCTGGGTACCTTAGCAACTGCATTGCAACATCTTAGCAACCACCCCGGGTAGCCTAGCAACCACCTAGCAACACCGTAGCAACCACCCCAGGTACCTTAAAACTGCATAGCAATACCTTAGCAACCAACCTGGTTGCCCTAGCAACCACATAGAAACACCCTAGCAACCACTCATAGCAACTGTCCCAGGTACCCTAGCGACTGCATAGCAACACCCTAGCAACTGCTATCTATCTATCTATCTATCTATCTATCTATCTATCTGTCTATCTATCTATCTATCTATGATCTGACTCTATCTATCTATCTATCTATCTATCTATCTATCTATCTATCATCTGACTACTATCTATCTATCTATCTAACATCTGGCTCTATCTATCTATCTATCTATCTATCTATCTATCTATCTATCTATGACAGACTGTATTGTCTTCAAAACATTCAAACTTTCAGCTTTTAAAACTACTTTAAACTGTAAACTGTTTCAGACTGAAGCTTAAAACTTTTTTAAATTTCTTAAACTTTTCAAACTTTTTCAAACTTTCTGGTCCAGCTTTTTTTTATCTAGTTATTATTATTAAGTTGGCTTGAGAAAGCCAACTTACTGAAATCCTATTTAAACTTCTTATTAAGTTGGCTTGAGAAAGCCAACGTACTGAAATCCTATTTAAATTTCTTATTATTATTAAATGGCTTGAGAAAGCCAACTTACTGAAATCCTATTTAAACTTATTATTATTAATCTTTTTCTGAGACTAAAATGTCTGACTGCTACTCCTCCTAGAGCTTTAACTCTACAAACTCCAAGCTCAGCCCAGATCTTCAGACTGGTCTGACTCGAGTTGCTATATCTTTTCTAACTGATCGGACTTACTGTTTTCCTAAAAATGAAGATTAAAAATCATAAAAATCCCATAGACTTACATTGACGGAATGTTCAGATGAGACAAGACTATTCAAACTCCAACTGTCAAAAATTTAAATCTAAACACTCTGAAGCCCAATAGGTTGTTTGCACATGACGTCATTGCTGTGGAGCAAAATGCAGCTGGAGGACAGGAAGAGATTTTTCCCATAGAAATCAGTAGCAGAAACTCAAGATGCCTATGTTTTGCGTTGTTTTTGAATGCTCAAATCGGTCAAACCGAGAAAACACAAGGAGTTTTTATCATGTACGAAAATGTGTTGTTCATAAGGGAGGAAAAGTCAAGAAATTGACTGAAAAATACAGGAAAAAGTGGCTTGTAAACCTGCGTCTGCGGTCGGGAGGAGCCGAGTCAGATAATACTCGTGTGTGCAAATGGTTAAGATATAGGCTAATAATAATATGTTAAGATATTAATACAGATATAAATAGATAATCCAGGTCTGCCATCTCTCAAGCATTCAGGGTGAGACAGTCAGAATTCACTCAATGCTAAACGCCACACGTAGACACGATGTAAATAAGATATTATTTGCATTTCAGAGAGCGTCGTTGATTATAACGGAATATTGTGAGATTGCAATAAATTGAAGTGAGTGACATCTTTTTAGTAATTATGTAGAAGCGCTATTTGCTCGCTTTCTAGGCTGAATAAAAGTTTTGCTTTACGTGCTGCTAACAGGACCCACGTACACAAACCCTGTATACAGCAAAGTGTCAGGAGTCACAGAAAAAAGAGAACGGATTAGATAGAGGAATGTTCGTACTTTACTGGTTTAGGCGCTATAACAAGAGAAAGTAATCCTTATGTTATAAAGAGGAGCGATTTTTTAACTAAATTGAAATACTTGCATGCCACTGAGGAAGTGGATATAGGCTAAGCAACTTATCCTGATTGCCAACAATCTATTTCGAAAGTGAATCCCGCCTAGAAAATGAGCAAATAGCTCGTCCATGTAATCACTAAAAAGCTGTCACTCAGTTCAATTTATTGCAATCTCACGGTTCCTTTATAATCAGTGAAGCTCTCTGAACTGCAAATAATACCTTATTTACATCGTGTCTACGTGTGGCGTTTAGCATTGAGTGAATTCGGACTGTGTCACCTTGTATCTATTTATATATGTCTTTATTAACATCATGATATATTATTATATCTTATATTAACCATATGCACACACGAGCATTATCCGACTCTCTCCTCCCGACTGCAGACAGAGGTTTACAAGCCACTTTTTCCTGTGTTTTTCAGTCAATTTCTTGACTTTTCCTCCCTTATGAACAACACATTTTCGTACACGATAAAACCTCCTTGTGTTTTCTCGGTTTGACCGATTTAAGCATTCATAAACAATGAAAAACACAGGCATTTTGAGTTTCTGCTACTGATTCTTATGGAGAAAAATCTCTTCCTGCCCTCCAGCTGCATTTTGCGCGTCATCAGAATCAGGTGAGTGCAAACAACCTATAGGCTACATTAAGCTGCCCTTCTATGTACTATTTCCAACGCAACTCATACAAACTCATCTATCTATCTATCTATCTATCTATAATCTGACTATTTCTATCTATCTATCTATCTATCTATCTATCTATAATCTGACTATTTCTATCTATCTATCTATCTATCTATCTATCTATCTATCTATCTATCTACAATCTGACTATTTCTATCTATCTATCTATCTATCTATCTATCTATCTATCTATCTATCTATCTATCTGCTAGCAACATGCTAGTAACTTGCAAATCATGATAGTAACATGCTAATCATGCTAGAAAAATGCTAGTAATGTCCTAGTAACAAATGAAGATTAAAAATCATAAAAATCCCATAGACTTACATTGACGGAATGTTCAGATGAGCCAAGACTATTCAAACTCCAATTGTCAAAAATTCAAATATAAACACTCTGAAGCCCATTAGACTCAGTTAAGCTTCCCTTCTATGTACTATTTCTAACCCATTCAAATGCATTCAAACTCATCTATCTAATTTTTCTTATCTATCTATCTATCTGTCTATCTATCTATCTATCTATCTATCTATCTATCTATCTATCTATCTATCATCTAACTCTATCTATCTATTATCTGACTATTTCTATCTATCTATCTATCTATCTATCTATCTATCTATCTATCTATCTATCTATCTATCTATTAACTTATTATTTATATCTATCTATCTATCTATTGATCTATCTATCTACGCCCTAGCAAACACGCAGGATTAAAGTACCATAGCAACCGCATAGCAACAGCTTAGCGACACCCTAGCAACCACCCCATATACCTTAGCAACCGCATAGCAACACCCTAGCAACCAGCCAAAGTGCCCTAGCAACTGCATAGCAACACTTTAGCAACCACCCTGAGTACCCTAGCAACCACATAACAACACTTTAGCAACACCCTAGCAACCAGCCCAAGAACCCTAGCAACTGCATAGCAACACCTTAGTAACCACCCCAGGTATCTTAGCAACCGCACAGCAACACCCTAGCAACCACCTCAAGTACCCTAGCCACTGCATAGCACCACCTTAGTAACCACCCCGGATACCTTAGCAACACTCTAGCAACCACCCCCAAGTACCATAGCAACCGCATAACAACAGCTTAGCAACACCCTAGCACCCACCCCAGATACCTTAGCAACCGCATAGCAACACCATAGCAACCACCCCGGTACCTTAGCAACACTCTAGCAACCACCCCCAAGTACCATAGCAACCGCATAGCAACAGCTTAGCAACACCCTAGCACCCACCCCAGATACCTTAGCAACCGTATAGCAACACCATAGCAACCACCCCGGGTACCTTAGCAACACTCTAGCAACCACCCCAAGTACCATAGCAACCGCATAGCAACAGCTTACTTTGTAATCATGCTTTCCACATGCTAATCATGCTAGAAACATGCTGGTCACTTGCTAATTATGCTAACAACATGATAGTAGCATGCTAATCATGCTAGAAACATGCAAGTGACATGCAAGTAACTTGCTAATCATGCTAGAAACATGCAAGTCACTTGCTGATCATGCTAGCAACATGCTAGTAACTTGCTAATCATGCTAGAAACATGCTAGCGACATGCTAGTAACTTGCTACTCATGCTAGAAACATGCTAGCAACATGTTAGTAACTTGCTAATAATGCTAGCGGCATGCTAGTAACATGCTAACCATGCTAGAAACATTTAACAACATTCCAGTAACTTGGTAATCATGCTAGCGACATGCTAGTTATTTGATAATCATAATAGCAACATGTCAGTAACATGCTAATCATGTTAGAAACATGCTAGTGACATGCTAATCATGTTAGAAACATGCTAGCGACATGCTAATCATGTTAGAAACATGCTAGCGACATGCAAGTAACTTGCTAATCATTCTAGAAACATTCTAGTCATTGCTAATCATGCTAGTAACATGCTAGTAACTTGCTTATCATGCTAGCAACATGCTAGTAATATGCTAATCATGCTAGAAACATGCTAGCGACATGCTATTCACTTGCTAATCATGCTAGCAACATGCTAGTAACATGTTAATCATGCTAGAAACATACCAGCGACATGTTGGTAACTTGCTAATGATGCTAGCGGCATGCATGTAATATGTTAATCATGTTAGAAACATGTTAATGACATTCTAGTAACTTACTAATCATGCTAGCGACATGCTAGTAACTTGATAATCATGCTAGCAACATGCTAATCATGTTAGCGACATGGTAGTCACTTGCTAATCATGATAGCAACATGCTAGTAACTTGCTAATCATGGTAGCAAAATGCTAGTAATATGCTAATGATGCTAGAAACATGGAAGCGACATGCTAGTAACTTGCTAATCATGCTAAAAACATGCTAGTAACATATTAATCATGCTAAAAACATTCTAGTTACATGCTAATCATGCTTGAAACATGCTAGCGACATGCTAGTAACTTGCTTAATCATACAAGCAACATGCTAGTAACATGCTAATTATACTAGAAACATGCTAGCGACATTTTAGTAACTTGGCAATGATGCTAGTGGCATGCTAGTAACATGCTAATCATGCTAGAGACATGTTAATGACATTCTAGTAACTTGCTAATCATGCTAGTGACATGCTAGTAACTTGATAATCATGATTGCAACATGCTAGTAACATGCTAATCATGCTAGAAACATGCTAGTGACATGCTAGTAACTTGCTAATTATGCTAGCGACATGCTAGTAAATTGCTAATCATGCTAGAAACATGCTAACGACATGCTAGTAACTTGCTAATCATGCTAGAAACATGCTATTCACTTGCTAATCATGCTAGGAACATATTAGTAACATGCTAATCATGCTAGAAACATGCTAGCAACATGCTATTAACTTGCTTAGTCATGCTAGCAACATGCTAGTAACATGTTAATCATGCTAGAAACATGCTGGTGACATGTTAGTAACTTGGTAGTGATGCTAGCGGCATGCTAGTAACATGCTAATCATGCTAGAAACATGTTATTGACATTCTAGTAACTTGCTAGTCATGCTAGCGACATGCTAGTAACTTGATAATAATGCTAGCAACATGCTAGTAACATGCTAATCATGTTAGAAACATGTTAGTGACATGTTAATCATGCTAACAATATGCTACTGGCATGGTAATCATGCTAGAAACATGCTGGTGACATGTTAGTAACTTGATAATAATGCTAGCAACATGCTAGTAACATGCTAATCATGTTAGAAACATGTTAGTGACATGTTAATCATGCTAACAATATGCTACTGGCATGGTAATCATGCTAGTATCATGCTAATCATGGTATAAACATGCTAATGGCATGCTAATAATGCTAGCAACATGCTACTGGCATGTTAATCAAGCTATAAACATGATAACAATGTAGTCACATGCTAATCATGCTAACAACATGCTAGTGGCATGGTAATCTTTCTAGCAACATGTTGCAGACATGCTATTCACTTCCTAATCATGCTAATGACATGCTAGTCATTTGCTAATCATGTTAGCAATATGCTTCTAGCATGCTAATCATGCTAATAACATGCTAACAACATTTTAATCATGCTAGCAACATGTTACTGACATGCTCTTCACTTGGTAATCATGCTAACGACATGCTAATCACTTACTAATCATGTTAGCAATATGCTTCTAGCATGCTAATCATGCTAATAACATGCTAACAACATGCTAGTCATGCTAACAACATGCTTCTAACTTGATAATCATGTTAGCGACATGCTAGAAACTTGCTAATCATGCTAGAAATATGCCAGTAACATGTTAATCATGCTAGAAATGTTAGTCACTTGCTAATCAAGCTAACAACATGCTACTAGCATGCTAATTATGCTATAAACATGCTAACAACATGCTAGTCACTTGCTAATCATGCTAGCAACATGCTAGTAGTATGCTAATCATGCTAGCAACATGCTACTAGTATGCTAATCTTGCTATAAACATGCTAACAACATGCTAGTCACTTGCTAATCATGCTAGCAACATGCTATTCACTTGATAGTCATGTTAGAAACATGCTAGTAGCATGCTAATCATGCTATAAACATGCTAGTGACATGCTAGTCACTTTAATCATGCTATAAACATGCTAGCAACATGCCAATCGTGCTATAAATATGCTAGTGACAAGCTAGTAACTTGCTAATCATGCTAGAAACATGCTAGCGATGTGCTATTCATGATCTCTGACAGACTGTATTGCCTTTAAAACATTCAAACTTTAAGCTTTTAAAACTACTTTAAACTTCAGACTGCAAACCATTAAACTTTTTTAAACTTCTTAAACTTTTCAAACTTTTTCAAACTTTCTGTTCCGGATTTCTCAAGCAAACTTAAAGTTTGTCTTGACAAACTTTTTTATTGAGTTATTATTATTATTATTATTATTATTAGCAGGCAAGTTATATTCAACAAATCAGTTATAATCATTTTTCTTAGATTACTGTATTTTCAGCTACATACAGTTTAAACCAGGAGTTCCCAGTCCTGTTCCTGGAGATCTACCTTCCTGCAGAGTTCAGCTCCAATCCTGATCAAGCACACCTGTCTGTAAACTGCTCTTGAAGATCTTAATTAGCTGGTTCTTGCTTGTTTGATTAAAGCCTGAAACACACTGCACGATTTTCAGCTGTCCCAGACGAAAGACCGCCTTCGTGAAGCAATTGCAGCAATTTCTGATTGGCCATGATTGTTTCACGATGCCAATTTTTCGTCTGGGACTGCCGAAAATTGTGCAGTGTGTTTAGGGCTTAAGGCTGAAGCTGAACTTTGCAGGAAGGTAGATCTCTAGGAACAGGATTAGTTTAAACTAAGGGTTTTAAAATTGTTCCTAGAGTCTTTTTTTTTTTTTTTTTTTTTTTTTTAAATGCTCAAGGTGGTGTTTGGCTTGTGTGATTAAGATTAAATGCAAATAATGTGAGATGGAAATCCAATTGCCATATCCTCTATGCAAATCAAAAATGTCATGTAACTTTGCGCAACAGGGCAGCATAACCTGACAAACCAGTGGACCAATCTTATTGCACAGGATCTGAAATGTAGTTAAGGTCATTCTTAAATGCCCAAGCAAAGTATAGTCATACAGAAATACTTTGATGAGAGTAGCGCATAGTACATTAAAAGTAACAGTGATATGAACCTACTGAGTACTCCTGCCCTGAGAGCAGCGCATAGTTCAGTAAAAAAAAAAAAACAAAACAAAAAAAAAACAGCATTCTTAAATGCCCAAGCAAAGTATAGTCATGCAGAAGTACTTTGATAAGAATAGCACATAGTACACTAAAAGTAACAGTGATATGAACTTACTGAGTACTTCTGCCCTGAGAGCAGCGCATAGTTCAGTAAAAATAACAATGATATGAATCTACTAGCACATAGTACACTGAAAATAACAGTAATATGGACCTATTGAGTACTCCTGCCCTGAGAGGAGCACAGTTCAGTACAAATAACAGTAATATAAACATTGAGTACTCCTGCCCCGAGAGCAGCGCATAGTTCATTAAAAATAACAGTAATAAGAACCTATTGAGTACTCCTGCCCTGAGAGCAGCGCATAGTTCAGTAAAAATAACAGTAATATGAATATTGAGTACTCCTGCCCTGAGAGCAGCGCATAGTTCAGTACAAATAACAGTAATATGAATATTGAGTACTCCTGCCCTGAGAGCAGTGCATAGTATACTAAAAATAACACTAATATGAATATTGAGTAACATTACTCCTGCCCTGAGAGCAGCACATAGTTCTGTGAAAATAACAATAATATGAATAATAAGTACTCCTGCCCTGAAAGCAGCGCATAGTTCAGTAAAAAGAATAGTAATACGGACCTATTGAGCACTCCTACCCTGAGAGCACCGCATAGTTCAGTAAAAATAAAAGTGATATGAATCTACTATAACATAGTACACTACAAATAACAGTAATACGGACCTATTTAGTACTCCTGCCCTGAGAGGAGCACAGTTCAGTACAAATAACAGTAACATGAATATTGAGTAATCGTGCCCTGAGAGCAGCTCATAGTTCGGTAAAAATAACAGTAATATGAATATTGAGTACTCCTGCCCTGATAGCACCACATAGTTTGGTAAAAATAACAGTAATATGAATATTGAGTACTCCTGCCCTGAGAGCAGGGCATAGTTCAGTAAAAATAACAGTAATAGGGACCTATTGAGTACTCTTGCCCTGAGAGCAGGGGATAGTTCAGTAAAAATAAAAGTGATATTAATCTACTAGCACGTAGTACACTAAAAAAAAAAAAAAAACAGTAATAGGGACCTATTGAGTACTCCTGCCCTGAGAGCAGCGCATAGTTCAGTAAAAATAACAGTAATATGAATATTGAGTACTCCTGCCCTGAAAGCAGGGCATAGTTCAGTAAAAATAACAATAATAGGGACCTATTGAGTACTCCTGCCCTGAGAGCAGTGCATAGTTCAGTAAAAATAACAGTAAAATGAATATTGAGTACTCCTGCCCTGAAAGCAGCGCATAGTTCAGTAAAAATAACAGTAATATGAATATTGAGTATTCCTGCCCTGAAAGCAGCGCATAGTTCAGTAAAAATAACAGTAATATGAATATTGAGCACTCTTGCCCTGAGAGCAGCGCATAGTTCAGTAAAAAATTACAGTAATAGGGACCTATTGAGTACTCCTGCCCTGAGAACAGCACATAGTAAACTAAAAATAACAGTAATATGAATATTGAGTAATGTTACTCCTGCCCTGAGAGCAGCGCATAGTTCAGTGAAAATAACAGTAATATGAACATTGAGTACTCCTGCCCTGAGAGCAATGCATAGTTCAGTAAAAATAACAGTAATAGGGACCTATTGAGTATTCTTGCCCTGAGAGCAGGGGATAGTTCAGTAAAAAAAAACAGTGATATGAATCTACTAGCACATAGTACACTAAAAAAAAAAAAAAAAAAAAAAACAGTAATAGGGACCTATTGAGTACTCCTGCCCTGAGAGGAGCGCATAGTTCAGTAAAAATAACAGTAATATGAATATTGAGTACTCCTGCCCTGAGAGCAGGGCATAGTTCAGTAAAAATAACAGTAATAGGGTCCTATTGAGTACTCCTGCCCTGAGAGCAGCGCATAGTTCAGTAAAAATAACAGTAAAATGAATATTGAGTACTCCTGCCCTGAGAGACGGGGATAGTTAAGTAAAAATAACAGTAATATGAATATTGAGTACTCCTGCCCCGAAAGCAGCGCATAGTTCAGTAAAAATAACAGTAATATGAATATTGAGCACTCTTGCCCTGAGAGCAGCGCATAGTTCAGTAAAAAATAACAGTAATAGGGACCTATTGAGTACTCCTGCCCTGAGAGCAGCGCATAGTTCAGTAAAAATAACAGTAATATGAATATTGAGTACTCCTGCCATGAGAACAGCACATAGTAAACTAAAAATAACATTAATATGAATACTGAGTAAAGTTACTCCTGCCCTGAGAGCAGCGCATAGTTCAGTGAAAATAACAGTAAAATGAATATTGAGTACTCCTGCTCTGAGAGCAAAGCATAGTACACTAAAAAATAACAGTAATATGAATATTGAGTAACGTTACTCCTGCCCTGAGAGCAGCATAGGTCAGAGAAAATAACAGTAATATGAATATTAAGTAATCCTGCCCTGAGAGCAGCGCATAGTTCAGTACAAATAACAGTGATATGAATATTAAGTACTCCTGCCCTGAGAGCAGCGCATAGTACACTAAAAATAACAGTAATTTGAATACTGAGTAACTTTACTCCTGCCTGAGAGCAGCGCATAGTTCAGTAAAAATAACAGTGATATGAATATTGAGTACTCCTGCCCGGAGAGCAGCACATAGTTCAGTAAAAATAACAGTAATATGAATATTGAGTACTCCTGCCCCGAGAGCAGCGCATAGTTCAGTAAAAATAACAGTGATATGAATATTGAGTACTCCTGCCCCGAGAGCAGTACTAATGCTAATGCTAACGCTAACTGACTAATGAAACGTCACGGAGATTTCAACAAGTTCTGATGTTGCTCATATTGGTTTCACAGACAGCACGGTAGCATTGGAAAAGCCAATTACCTCATTAGCAGCTTTGGTGCGATCGACTCATGAAGCAGTCTAATGAAAATGAATTACTATATTTATATATGTATTTAGTCGATGATTATTTGTTCTGTGCATCTTTGTTCATTAATTATTTCACTAAACGTTAGAGATGTTTATTTTTTTCATGAAAATACATGGTAAATTCACTTACCTTGCAATAAATGCCTCCAGTAACGTATCTGTCTGAAGTATTCCCTCCACACGTCCAAATTTCCTGACCCCGCCTCTGCTTCAGTTTCATTGGTTGAATCTGTAAACCAGTAATTTTCTTTTCTACCCTCAGAACGTTTAATTAAAACTCCCATCTGCATTTTGACCCAGCTGGTAGTGTTAAATGTTTTTACCCAACATGCTGGGTTATTTTATTAAAGTCAATTATTGTTTAAAAATTATTTTATTGCTTTTTATTGCTTAAATTTAGAAAAAAAAAAGAAAAAAACCCCACACATAATTACTAGAGGCAACAGCAATAATCAAAAGATGAACATTTATTATTAAACATGAACACATGGACAAAATAGAGAACAAATAGAATTTATTTGGGTGAATACAGCATGGTTTACAATATTACATTCATTTAAACTTGCTTAACAAACATTTTAGACATAAAAAAAATATATATATATAACATTTAAAAGTAGCATTTAAATTTTACTGTATTCAACCGTTCTCTGTAATCGCTTTTTACCGAAATAGTGCTAATTCTTGTGCCGTTGTGTCGCCGAAATCTGAGCTGGTGAAGGGCTGCTGTTTGCCAGGGGAGCTGCGAACTTCAGACCGCGGCCTCGCGTTTCACTCATAGCTGAAAGATGCCATGACTGACTCCAAAACCTGCCCACAAACAAACAGTACTGATATTAGAGAACATATTTTAACATCAAATTATATTAAACTCAGTACTGTCAGGACTATGGACCTGTCTGTGTGTGTTTCTCCCTCGTGTTGATTGTTAATGTGTTTCCAGGTGTGTCTCCTTAGTTCCTTGATTGTCCTGTCTTTAAAAGCCCCAGTCCTTTCAGTTAGTGTTTGTCGGTCTTTGAATGTCTACCCTGCCCGTGATCTGTGTTCCCTTGTGGATTAAAACTCTGTTTTGTGAAATTCCTCGTCTCCTCGTTCCTGGTTCCCTAACTTCCCGTGTAGTGTAACAGAAAGACCGACCAATACAGTTACCTCCGTGTCCACCCTCCGTTTTGTTTACCGTTTTCTATGAGTGTTTTTGTTTCCGTTGTGTTGCCCCATGGATCCCCTCATCTGGCCCGAATTCCTCCTCCTCCTGCTGGAGCAGGAGGACCGATCTCTCGAGGACCATACACGACTGTTCCTCATGATAGCTAATGCCACCAGCTACCCAGACGACGCGCTCTGCGCATTCTATAATGCAAGCTTGAACACCGCGTGCAGAGCGCTGTCGTCCGAAGATGGTCCTCGAGAGGATTTTGCCGCCTTCGTGGAGTGGACACGGATCCCAGTTCACCGTCTGTGCTGAGGGGGATCTCGCCAGTGCCACTCCTGACCCAGAGTCCAGCCCACCAACTCCCCGCGGTGCGGAGCACTAGCCCGAGCCCACCTATGTCAGAGAGCCATTTCCCGCTACGATCCATGAGCCAGCACCAAGACGAGCGACTGAGCGGAAGATCGTCCCGGAAGTTGAGCCCAACACGTCAGATCAGGTGCGAGAGCCGGCGACAGTGCCCATTACGAGGGAGCCAGCCATGGATGGTGTGAGCACGGAGTGGAGCTCAGCCCCCTGCACCACGGCTGAGGGTGAGCTGATTATACATCTGGGGCTGCTAGACTTTGAAGGGGATCTGTTGGACTGGGAACATGATCTGGAGGTCGACATTTCCCCTATCCTCTCTCCGTCTCCGCTGGTCCCAGCCAGCTCCACTCCTCCCGAGCGCCCCCGTGTGCCCGCTCCCCGAAAGCGTCCACCAGAACCCGCGCCTCCAGAGCGCCCCATAGTGTTGGCTCCCATTCCTGAGTTAAGCCCTGGAAGCCCGGAGGCTCTCAAATGCCCGCCCTCCCACCCGCTCCTGCCTCCTCCACCGCTGTCGTCTGGCAGCCCCTCTGCTCGCCCTCAGCCCTCCATCAATGCGGTGCGAGCTCCGCGGGTCTGCCATCCTCCATCGCCGTGGCTGGAGAACCCCTTACCTCCACCTCCAGCCTCCGAGGCCCGGACTCCACCTCGGCCCGTAGACCCAGCAGGTCCACCTCGGCTCCTAGCTCCCTCACCTCCACTGTCATCCATCGATCCACCAGCTCCACCGGGTTCCCTCGTCCCTCCGGCTCCGCCTTTGTCGGGCGTCGACCCACCATCGCCTCGGGACTCCTCTCCTCTGGCTGCGCCTCGTCACTCCGTCCCACCGGCTCCGTTGGGCTCCTTCCTCCCTCCCTCCAGCTCCACCTTGGTCCTCAGCCGCTCCGGCTCCGCCGCGGATCTCTGGAGCTCCACCTCGACCTCGGTCACCAGAGCCCTCGGCTCCACCCTGGCCCCCCGGATCCTCGGCATCCCCCTGGCTCGTTGGCTCTCCGTCTCCACCTCGGGATCCGCCACCACCTGCTCCGCCACCGTTGGTCGGCCCCTTGGAGTCGGCGACCATCCCTCCTCCATGGCTCCTCCCTCCATCGGCTCCACCGTGGGCCATCATCATGGCTGTGGACTGGGTCCAGCTGGGCTCCTCCTGCTCCGGATCCCTCCTGTCTCTTCCCTGGCTCCTCCCTCCTTCGTCGCCTCCCTGGTCTCTGTCAGCCTGCCCACTCCCGGGGGTTCGTCCTCTGCCTGAGCCTTCTCCTTAGTTCCTGCCCGCTCCTCCCCTTTGGATGTTACTACGGTGTGAGGACGCACCTTCCGGGAGGGGGCGTTATGTCAGGACTATGGACCTGTCTGTGTGTGTTTCTCCCTCGTGTTGATTGTTAATGTGCTTCCAGGTGTGTCTCCTTAGTTCCTCGATTGTCCTGTCTTTAAAAGCCCCAGTCCTTTCAGTTAGTGTTTGTCGGTCTTTGAATGTCTACCCTGCCCATGATCTGTGTTCCCTTGTGGATTAAAACTCTGTTTTGTGAAATTCCTCGTCTTCTCGTTCCTGGTTCCCTAACTTCCCGTGTAGTGTGTCAAGTACTATAATGATTAACATCCATTTATTTTATGCAAGGCAAAAGGCGTTTCCATCATGTGAAGTGACTGCTGCTGACGCAGCTGACTGACATCTCGTCCTTATGTTGCGTTGCGTAAAACAACACAATTTACAGCACAGTAAAGACTTTATAAATGAAATAAAATGTATACAAACCTTTATTTCGCTGAAGAAGTGCACCAAATCTGTGGCACTGTGAACCTCTCTCTCCTGTAGTGGACTCAAAAAGCCCGTGCTCTGACTGTAACCAAAGTAACTCAGCAGCTGGGTTGTTTAATCGGAGACAAGCTCAACCCTGCGGTCGGGTAAAAAAAAATAACCCAGCATTAAAAATGACCCAGCAACTAAGTTACAGAAAAACTACCCAGCGCCTGGGTAAAAAATATTAAAAATAACCCAATAAAATGACCCAACAAGTTGAACCCAACATTTGGTTGAAAAAAATAACCCAGCACCTGGGTAAAAATATTAAAAACAACCTAATAAAATAACCCAATGGGCGCAACCCAGCATTTGGGTAAAAAAAAAAACCCAGCAGTTTTTAGAGTGTAAGCTTGTTCACTAGATAGACTCATATAGAATAAGAAACATTTTAAGCCTAATACTACTACTTATTTTCCGTTTTTATTTATTTATTGCATTTATTTCACTTTAGTTAGAACGATAAATTAGTATATAGCATAAATTAATATGTACTGTGCTGGTAATATAGTTATATAGAATTATTTTACAAATGCTTCTAGATAATTAAAATAATTTTGAAAAATACATATAGATCATAAAAAGTTTTGGTAACACTTTACAATAAGGTCTCATTTGTTAACATTAGTTAATGCATTAACTAACATGAACTAACAATGAACAAAATATTGTTTACAGCATTTATTAATGATAAATGCTTTGTTAATGATAGTTAATAAAAATGTACATGTTTATTCACAGCACATTAACTTATGTCAACAGATGCAACTTTAAATTTTAATAATGTATTAGTAAGTCTGAACTTAATATTAACTAAGATTAATAAATGCTACAGTATACATATTTGTCATGTTAAATAATATACTTAATGTAAACAAATGAAACCTTTTAAGTTAAAGTGTTACCAAAGTTTTATATTGTTCTGTGTGTGTGTTCCACACTCCTGATGTTTTGGATTAACCTTTTCATTACCATAACCCTAAAAACCAGATTGCCACAGGGTTACTGTACATGCATGTGTCCTCTGTGCACCTTTTTCCTGATGCCACTGGGGTGGCGTTTGCACTGATGGCTTGGTCCCGCCATCGCTGCTTGCAGCTATAATTTGGATTTGATTTCACAAGAGTGTATGTGTAGTGTGGGATGGAAATATGAGGGACACAGCAAGCGGTCTCCCTCCTTTATCTTTGTTTTGTATTCGTGAGTTGTGGTTATGTGGTTTTGCCCTGTTAGAATGTTAGAATTAAGACCAGCATGAAAGATGTCTGCATAAAAATGACACTATGTCTGTCAGAGCTGTCATGATTCCAGTCAAGCAAGCCAGAGGTTAAGGGAACAGGTGTGTCAAACTGACAGTGCACTGTAAGGGTCAAAGATTTTACTCATGTGGGACTTTTTTTTTCTTTTATACAAGGACAAGGTTTAAAAACTTTAATTTAATTGATTAAAACACACATACACACACACACACACACACACACACACACACACACAGGCAAATTGCTTAATATTTGTATATGAAATGGAATTAATACAAAGAAATCTTTATCAATAGATTGATTAGATTCATCATTCTAATAATGAAAAATAATGAAGCCACTGCAACTTGGCATATTTCAATTACCACAGGTTTTGTATTCCTTTTGGAACTCACTGATCATAGTTCTCATTATTCTGAGCTTATGCACCTTTTGAGTGAAAAAAAAACAAAAAAAAACATTATTTGTGGATAATTTTGGCAATATTACATAAAATATGAAAAAAAAAATGCACAGTAGTGTGTTTTAAAGCTTAACCAGCAAAGCAAGGGGTAAGGGACAAAATAAGCAAATGTCAATCTACTGCTATTAAGGAACTAAGTTTTATTAAAGCTAGAAAACATAACATAAAGCAGTTAGGTAAAAAAAAAACCTAAAAAAAAAAAAAAACTGAAAAGTTATATTAAATACATTATGCATTTGACTTTTGTAAGTTTACAGCATATTTTTCATAAAAAAAAAAAAAATAAAAAAAAAAATAAAAATAGTTTTGCCCTGGTATGTTAAGAGCAATAGCTAATACAGGAGGAAAATAAAATGGATTTACATTTTCTTTTTGGGACTTAAATATGTATAGAAATGATAATCATCCAGAAGGTAAAATCAAAATAAATAAAAAATATTAGATTTCTTGGACCACCGCTGATGTTTAACAATAACCTCTTCAAACAAGTACAATTTTACTATTACTATGTATAATTTTTGCCCAAATCAAAAAAAAAAAAAAAAAAAAGACGTTTTTAAAATGACTCTTTACTTTAATGTGGCTAAAGACCCTAGAGTGGTAAACCATTATCACCTTGTGTAATGTCCATAACAGTACAGTTTACATTTGACATTGTGTTATGAATGAGTTATATATGCTTCATTTTTGTGTGCTATTTTCTCCATCTCCTGAAGCCCATGAACATGCTACAGCCATAACACAAAGTCACTATAAATGAAAATATCTGTGGAGAAAGAAAATAACACTATTATTTACATAATGTAAGCATAATATAATTAAAAAATGTATGTATGTATGTATTTATAGCTGATTGCATGTACATTAGCACAATACAATGATCATTTTTTTGATATGCTAGAGATAGTAGCCCTGAAAGTTGTACAAATTGTGACACTGTGGTGTATTCAAAACATTACTCCCAGCCACTTAAAGATAGCAACACTAGCTGATGCCATGAGCTGCTTCTGCTTATAAAAGTGTTCCTATGATTCAGCATGAATACTAGAATAATGTATACCTTGACTGTACTGTGAGCCACAAACTTGTGCACTGGACTTTTAATATATTGTGCAAGTCATATGGACTACTTTAATGATACATTTATGGTGCTTTGGTGTTTTATTTCTTTTCACATTTTGGGAGCTAGACAGATGAAGTCACTATGAACTGTTGTTGTACGGACCAGCATTGTGGTTTGGAATGACATGAGGGTAGCAAAATAATTATATATTATATTATATTATGTTATTTAATGTTGTTATGTTATGTTATGTTATGTTATGTTATATGTTATATTATATTATATTACCATTCTTCAATCTTCATGATACCATATTCTGAAAGAATTGCATACTCTTAGCGAAGGAGTGGAAAATATAGACTATGCTTGTGTTCTGGATCTACTGCATATTTGAAATTATTTGTATTATTTTATGTTTTGTAACTTTTATAGCTTTGTGTTTATTTACTAATTATGTGTGCAATGTGTTCTTTATATATAACAAAAAAAACAAAAACAAAAAAAAAAACAGAAAAACAGTTGTAGAAGGTGCAAGAAAAATCTCAAATTGTTTTTGAATCTGAAAATCACAATCAATGAAAATTCAAGGGAAAAGAAAGGTAATGTTAACAACTCACCGCAGCAGTGACATTAATGTTATATTCTCTATAGTCCAGAAATGTTATTATATTGCCACGGGGTCTGCGTATGCAGGTGCTGTTTACATATGTACCCGCAGATGAAACTGTAGCCTCCAACAAAAATGGACCAAAATAAAACAGCAAAGCGATGAAATGGTAGAACATGTCCTGCAAACAATGGGAGACAATTTGAGGCTGTGATGTGTACAGATCAGTGGATCAAAGGCTAGATTTCAGGTAATCCTGTCAGATTATAAAAAATAAATAAATAAATAAATATACATATAAATATAAATATAAAATATAAATATACAGTATATATATATATATATATATATATATATATATATATATATATATATATATATATATATACACACACACAGTATATACATAAATACAAAATACATACAAATTCAATTAATTTCCAGAAGAACTGTGGCAATGTCTCCAAGACACTTGAAGAAACCTATACTGCAAAGCTATCTGAAAAACTATGTGCAAGTGTACCTAGGACAAAACCTGTTTTAAATGCAAAAATTAGTCACACCAAATATTTGTTTTTTCTATTTTTTATGTCATTCCAGACAGACTCGATGATGGTGAGATCAGATCTCTGTGTGGAGCATACTGGCTGTTGTCAGATTCCTTATGCCCACTACTCAATGATGCTCCAGAAGGAAAAACAATGCATTAAGAGCCAGGGGTGTAAACGTTGTAAACTGTGTGTACATTTTTCTTATTTTGCCTAAATATCATATTTTTTTCATTTAGTACTGCCCTGCAGAAGCTACAGAAGATACTTACATGTTTCTCAGAAGACAAAATAAGTGAAATTTACCCTGATCTTCATATTCAAAAAGTTTTCACCCCCCAGCTCTTAATGCATCGTTTTTGCTTCTGGAGCATCAGTGAGCGTTTGAACCTTCTGTAATAGTTGCATACGAGTCCTTCAGCTGTCCTCAGTGTGAAAAGTTGGATCTCAAAATCATACAGTCATTGTTGGAAAGGGTTCAAATGCACAAAAAAAAAAAAAAAAAAAAAATGCTGAAAAACCACAGAATTTGTGGGACCTGAGGGATTTTTCTGAAGAACAGCAGGCAGTTTAACTGTTCAGGACAAACAACACAGCTGTGGATCATTCAGGTAACAACACAGTATTAAGAATCAAGTGTATGTAAACTTTTGAACAGGGTCATCCCATGACAATGTGTGGGCACTGGCAAAGTGTGTCTAATGTGATGTTAACTTTATTAGTTGTTGTGGAAATTACACCACAAACCAGAGATGAAGCCATCATTTTATTGTAGTGTAATATCTATTTAAACACTAACGTTGTAATTCATATAATGGATTTAAAATGGATTTTCATATTTAATATCAAAAGTCAGGGTCTTGGACAGAATCAGGATCTATAAAAATACAATATGTAAAATGCAATTAATAAAAGAAAGAAAAGAAAAAGAGTATAGTTTCGAATATGGTTAAAAGTGACCTTCACATTACAAAAATAAAGATCTGTTAATTTTAATAACAATCACCACCTGGGATATAAAATTATCTTGAACAAATGTTAATCCTCCAACCTATCTAAAAATTGAACTTTAAGAACTGTATTGCAAGCACTGGTATTTCCTGTTCTAACAACCCTGTGACCTTGAGGTAGGTGCTTAACCCTAAACTGTACTTGGATGACTGTCCTTGCAATTAGTGTCCAATAATCTACTCTAAAGTGTCCACTCTATGAATGTGTTAAAATTAGTCTTAGAACTGTGCAAAGTCATGCACACTCACCATGAAATTCCAGTCAGTGTTAATCTTGTCAGCCAGGCCCAGCAGAAACAGGGCAAGGTATACAAACGAACAGATGAACATGGTTACTGACACAAACATCACCCATCCCTGCAACAATGGCACAGACACATTCGTCGAAGCTACTAATATCCACACCAACCCTCCAAACACCTTATTGAAAAAAAAAAAAGCATGTATATGAAGCCACTGCATTTTATTTAGCATATTAAAAAATAAGTAATAGTCAAAGAGGAACAATTACTAGATATTTGCAGCATTAACTTGGGATAAAGTCAACTATGGGATAGTTACTTGGCCTAAATCAACCTGTAACCGACTGAAAACACCACAGCTTGCTGACAGGTAAGAAAGGCTTTCTGAATTCAAAGACCTCAAAATTAAGTTTGCATACTAAACTTAATATCACTATATTCTTTCAGAGTATCAAGTATGAATCTTATACTTATAGCCTTATCATTATTACTTACACAATAAATCCATTTTTTTTTCTTTTCTTTTTTTTTTTTTTTTTTTGTATACTGCCATAATCCAACAACGGATACATCTTTGTGAATTATAGAGGTTTAACCCAGTATGCCTTGAAAAAGTTATAAACAACAGCACTTACAATTTCCAAACAAATCAGGGCCCCTGAATATGTCCTCAATATTTCCATTCCAAGGGGTAGAGATATAGTTGGCGCTGGAAAGGAGGTAGTGGCTGGGTTCTGTGTTTCCGCCATCCTCATTCAGCTTGACAAACACAGGCTGAACAAGGGACTAATGCATAGGAGAATCCTGCTGGTGTCATGTATCAGGAACAGGTCTGACAGGTGTGTGGCCACTCCCATCTTGTTAGGTCATTTTTCGCTCCCACAGTTGAGCCAAACAATGGTGTCTGAGGGCATGTAGTTTCATTTACTGTGAATTTGACAGGCTCTATTATTTAAAATGTGCCTCTGTTTCTAGTTTTTTGTTTAGTTTTAGTTAGTTTTTAGTTTTCCCTTTAAATCACAATATGATTTATTTTCTTTTCTTCTGTTTGGCCATGCACAAAAATAACTGAACAGTTTCACAACTTTGGTTAATAATTAACACATATGCTTAGGTTCAACATAGCTAAGTAAACATTATTTTACACCCCAAATTGATATTAAATAAAATGTCAAAGAAGAAACAATTCTTTGTTTGATTTGATTTGATTCTAGGTACTGAATGAAGTCAGTGTACTATGTAACACATGAAGTAAAAGCATATTGAAAGGGGTAAGAGGCTTTCTGAAAAGGTGATTGTCAGTAATAAAACAAATTTACCATCCATAAATGGAAGGTGAAGTGCACAGGCCGTTTCATTAATAATTGCCTAGTTTTGTGGAAAAGACCACTGCTTTAGTGACTTCTTGTACAATGCTGAGGGATATACTGAATACTGCCATTCATTAATATGAACAGAAAGTTTTGTTTTAGGTTGTACCATTTATCAGAACTACTTATAAAAAGAGCTTTGACTTCACATGTGACAAAGCCATGATTAACAGAAAGCAAGCATGCAAGTCTAAGAGACATCTGCTAGGAAAATAAGTCATATCTATACATAGGCTATACAGATATTCACTGCAGTCAGAAAATAATTATTCAGCAGTTGCAATAGCTTATTATAATCAGATTTTTTTGTGTAAATTTTATTTTATTTATTTATTTACTTTTTGCTGGTTGTACTGTTGTCAGAAAAAGCATGGAAAGATCTAAAAGTAATGGATTACAGCGAAAAGTTCCCTTGCCATTATTTAAAGCATAGACATTCACAGACCCCTTGTTATTTTTTATTTACTTTAATTTAAATTATTTAAAATAGTGGTGGATAATTCATAAAATGTTGGATAAATCATAAAATCAAAAACATTAAAAAAAATTCTTTACAAAAATTCTAAACACAGTTAAGTTATATGACATTTACTCATACATCAGCTTAGCCTATTAAAAATAATTATTTAAAAATAAACCTTTTCTCTGTGGCCATTAAACCATTACAAGACTGAAGTTGCTGAAGTATTTTTGTTTTTGAAAAACTCACATATGTAGTACTGTGTGGCTCCACAATCTACCTGGCTCCAGACTCCAGTACTACCAAGCTGTACACAGTCACCTTTACCTCTGTGTGGGCTCTGCAGAGACCAGACTGTGGTATTCAAGAAGGGGTTACCATCAACATACATGTACCCCACCTCTGTCACCCCTACCTGCAGCCCTATAAACACATGAGTAAGATCAGCTTCTCTGATATAGTTGGCCAGCAAGGTGTTCGTCTCTGTGGTTCTTGGCATAGCAAGAGACCCCCCACGCAACTTGCAGTTTAGAAGTGACTCTTGATACCTCCGTGCCTCTGTCACCAGGAGGTAAAACATGTTCTCGGTTTCCCTGATACCTAGAACCACTTCAACAAAATTCACAAAACATAGTACTGATTAATTTCAGTGGAAATAATGGTGACATACAATATGGAATGGAGCTGTTGTCCCAGATCATCTAGTATTGATTTTTTTTAGTTTTAATTTTGAATGGGAACCAAAGGTACCACACCCTGTAATCATACATAGGCCCCAAAACTATCTGAATGTCTAACCCATCTAAAAGTGCATAAAAGTTACTACATTAGATGACAAAACTATCAAATCAAGTGGATTTTTAATAGTAAAGATGGAAGAATGCAACTTATTTCAATATTTCAAGACTTCATACAACCACTACAATTTACATTGAGACCAATTAATTAAAAGACATTGTAAAAATAACTAGGTGACATTAAATGACGATAGTTTAGGGATGTTAGTTCAAGTTCTAGAAACATTTGTTAAAAATGCCTCTTAGTTACTAGAAAAAACACAAAAACACCTTTCAATCTTTCAAAGTCTATTTTTTGCTGCATAATCATGAAATCATGGAAATGGCATGTTTATCACAATGGAGAATACTAAATCAATATCAGGGTCAAACAAGCAAATTTCATGAATTAAACATGCAAGTCTCACCGTTCTTAAGAAACTTGACAGCATTTTTCAATTTGCTTATATTGATGTCCATATGTCCGACAACCTTTCTGTACCTCCCACAGTCACAGGTAGTACCTGCCACACATATTGTGCAGGCTTTAGGCTATGTTAGATCATGAATAATAATAAACACGAAGAAGATTTAATGCTTACTGCATTCTGACAAAGCAGAAAACACACATATGGTTCAACATTTACCAGGTTTTCCTTTTAATCCTGGGAGACCGTTAATTCCATCTTGTCCCTTGTCACCTGTTTACAGTAACATTTACAATATAAACAACATACTGTAAAACACAGTGTCATTTAACTAAGCATTAGCCACATCTTAATATTACAAGCACATATCAATGATTTTACAGAATTCAGTTATAACATTTAATAACCACCCTAGTGAAAAATAAATGTACTAAAATTTATTTGAAATACATTTATTTCATGCTAAGTATACTACAAATACATTTACATATTCAAGTGCTTAATAAAAATACCCCACAATTGTACTTCTAGTAGGCAATACTAAACTGGTATACTTAATTGGAACAACTAATTTTGTACTTAATGCACTTTAATTGTGCGGAAGTAGTGCTGAAGTCCAACTAAAAACGAACTGAAGTATATTTGATTGTTGCTAAAGTGGAACTATTGCAAGTATACTTTAGGTACACTTTAAATATCTTGCATTTAAAGATCGATATTATTCAAAGATCATACAGTCCTCATCAGTAGTGACATTAAAACACATTTTAGGCTTAATATTAAGAAATGTGCATTATAAACAAGTAGTACTCCAAATAAAGTTTAAATATAATTTTTATATCAGTAAGTCTTGAGCAATAGGGAATCATCCAGGGCATTAGATGATACAGTGTAATTTAACTAAGCATTAGCCACATATTAATTACAAGCACATATCAATGATTTTATAGAATTCAGTAATAACATTGAATAAACAACAGATGGCAGCAGTGCACATACTTCTCTGTTTGTTTAGAATTACGCCCTCATCTGCAGAGCAAATTACGTTAGTCTCCAACTAACTGTGATTTTCCTTTTGAAACATTAGTGTTTGGTCCTGTTATAAAAATAAACATTTGGGAAGTAAATAACTTTTCTTCTCTTCGATTATCTTCTCTTGGATTATGCAATTACTTTGCGGAGTATGTAGAGAATAATTTCAGATTTTGTTACTGTTTCTGGTTTGCCAAATTTGCTGGAATTTTACTGATTACTGATATTGTTAATATTAATGCAGGTAAAATAGAACTTCACCTTATGCATTAGGACATCCGCATTACCTAATTAATCAAATTACCTAATTAATTGATCTATGGATACTGTGTTTTTGTGACAAACTTTCAGGCAACAAGTGCTCAGCACATTATCAGTTAGTTTGATGATGATGATCCACATTTTGGATCTTTAGATTTTGTCCTAACCAGACAGCCACCACAAGTATCCATTGCCATTATATAAGAATCAGTATAGTTGTATTTAAGTGTGTTATTTCCTGTCTGGAAGGAATGATTGAACCTAGTACTGAACTAGTACACTTTTCCAAACAAAATGATAGGTAATCTAAAAAGGGCATAGATAAATTAGAGTATACTGTGCAATAAACATACTGGGTGGAAAGGAAAGTGGATTTCTGTAGACAGTTCCCAGATATGGAAGTGCTGAATTATCAGAATATGTAAAAATAACATAAAAAACAAACAAACAAAAAAAAAACAAAAAAACAAAAAAAAAACAAAGAGCATTCAATCATTGTTTAGAGTTTATTTACCTCTTGTTCCACTAGGGCCCATCTTTCCTATTCTTCCCATCTCTCCATTTTCTCCATATTCGCCCGTCAGGCCTGTGGAAGATTAAAAAGGTTACTGGTCTCCTGACTTCAAGAAAATTGTTCCACGATGCTTCAAATAAATTAAGCACACCATTAAGCAAAATAAGTCTTATTATACGCACACTTTTTTTAGCCTCAATCATTGCTTTTTGTGTGTGGCAAAATTATTTTGTGTCAGTAGTCTTAGATATAAAACTGATTAAATTATATTTTCCAGCTTGTGAAAAGGATTGAGACAAAGTGTTTCTGTTGCTGTTTGCCATCTGCAATGTTTGCTCCATTTGTCAAAATATTTCAATTATAAGGCAAACTACACTGGAAAACCTCAGACAACATTTACTGTATGCAATGATTTGTGGAGTAGAGGAACCATTTGAATGTCTAAAATATATAAATATAAATGTTACATTTAGCTGCACAGCTGAAAATAAAACTAAAGTTTGCCATAAACAGCCATTCTAAAACGTAATACCTCTGTGGTCACTCTGTAGAGTGAAAAAAACAGGGTAAGAGCCTTCCTGGCATTTCTGCCCTTTTTGGCATTCTGCTTTTTTTCTTTTTTCTTTTTTTTACATAAAGTATGTTCATGTGTGGAAAAAAGGGCGTGTCTTTTACTGATTCGATAAACAGCTTGCCTGGAAGAGGCTTGTCTGCTGCACTACAGGTTACACTTCCATCTTTAAACACATGGCAATGCTGCAGCCCTTGGCCACAGTTAACACGTCTGCCTGCCTCTGATGTGACTTCCCTCAAGGGAAGATGTGGTCTGGCAAAAACAGGCTGTCTTCCAGCAATACTCTAATGCCCAGTGAGGGCAAGGACTCATCAGACAACTAATTTCAGGTCAAAGTAGAACGCATTCTATACTACCCCTCTGGAAAAGTCTTCTTGAAAATGTTTGGGCCTCAGACTTACTTTCAGTATAAATCTGGATTAAAGACACATCTCTTTAGCCAATATGTCATATACAGTAACACATCTCCTAACCTAGTATTACAGCTATGTCTGTGCACTTGATCATCTTGGTCTGAAATAATATGAACAGCAGATATGCTAATCCTATTAGTTTGCTTTTCTATTTCTGTCTTTGGATGTCCATGCTAAGGATACTAGAGACCTCACAATTTCCAGTTTGGATGCAGATTCACTGCAGAAGATGCCAAAAATGGATACACAAGACTGACATAATATTTTCCTTTAATTGCAATTGAATTGACAAATGTGAATTTTTCCATTAATACAGAAAGAGCAACTATACTAGAAAATTCATTAAATGGCACTTTAAATTCATTAAAACAGCTGTTTGAGCGCATTGGTTATTTTTGGCTAAGAACAGTAAACAGCCATGCTTTAACCAACTTCCCTTTAATCTATCACTGATTTGTTAAATAACAAACCAACAACGTCTCAGAGACCTCGCTGGCCAGGTGGGCCGGTTTTCCCCATTCTTCCCTCTTCACCTTCTGCTCCCACCTCACCTGGTTCGCCTGTTAGTGAAGAGGCAAAATTAGAGATTGGGACCTCTCAAACACAAAATTTACTGACAGAACTGTTTGGGATGGGTCTTACCCAAACAAGCTTCTCTGCTACATCACAGCTGTTTAAATACAGACAGTTATTCAATATCTAGGAGGGCGAGTTTATTGGCAAAAAAGTATGAACCGTGGGGAGAGACATTTCCTCTTAACCGTTTCTTTTTTTCTTTTCTTTTCTTTTTTTTTTTTTTGTGAAAAACAAACAAACAAAACTTTATATATCATAAAAAAATAAATATATAATATAATTATATATAACCCTAACTCTCTTTCTACAAACACAAACACACACACACACACACACACACACACACACACACACACTTGTTTCGCTATCCTTGTGGGGATTTCCATTGGCATAATGGTTTTTCTACTGTACAGACCGTATATTCTATTACCCTACACCAACCCTACACCTAAACTTAGCCCTCACAGGAGACTTTCTGCATTTTTACTTTCTCAAAAAAAACTCATTCTGTATGACTTATAAGCTTTTGTACCCCTGGGGACTTCAATTTAGGTCCCCACCGTGACACGAGTCCCCATGAGTCTGTGTGTATTCAGGTTTAATTCCCCACCAGAATATATAAACCAAACCCCCCCCCCACACACACACACTCATTCCCAGAAATTGCATCAGTTCCTATATACATGCTGTTTTTTGTAATGGAATGATAGCTGGCCACACAGGCATTTACAATGTTAATGTTCTACATGATTTCCCTTGCTGAGACTGTGATCCTATAAATGACAGAACAACATTTTAACACAGGCACAATGTTGGTTTACAAGCAGGGTTCCTGTAGTAAATGAATAATGTGAGAAGCTACTCTAGCACATTAAATTGATGATTTCATCTACAGTATATACTCAGCCTTATAACAACCAACAGGGAGCCAACAATATAAAAAGTGGTAACCTGCAATTGTCACCTTATATAGATATTTATATCTCATCTTACCCTTAAATTTAGTTTTGTTTGTGTAATGTAATATATTTAGTTTGATTCAGTAATGTCATGTAATAATAGTAATTATTATTATTATTATTATTATTGTTGTTGTTGTTGTTGTTGTTGTTAATAATAATAATAATAATAATAATAATAATAAATGTGTTCATAATAGTTTTTCTGAAATCTGTACTGGTAAATTAAAATCTGTAGTGGTGATTATACAAAAGGTGCTAAAACCGTTTTTTTTTTTTTTTTTTACATTAAAAATAATAATAAAATAAAATAAAATAAAATAATAATAATACCTTTTGATCCAGGGAGAATGCTGTTGGAGCAGACTTCGGTTGTAGTACAATAAAGGTATACATTACAAAGAAATAAAAATAAAAAAAGCTTCCTGCTGAAATTTTGTCCGTCCATGACTTGCATTGGAAACAAACTTCACTCTGTTCTCAAGAGAAGAGTGAAAAGGGAGTTTTACTTATGTTTACCAGACCTTATCATATCAGTGTTTAGTTTTCAAACAACACTGTCCAGAACGCAGACTATCTCCTTGCACTTCAAGTGAGGAATGTGGTTGTGTGAAGAAGTGTTGCCATCCTAAACATAATTTCTGATAGAATGTGGCAAATATACGTACAAATTATATGAATTAAAATGTTTAAATTAAAAAAAGAAGGCTTGTTTATCATATTGTGAAATAATAACAGTCAAAATAGTTTGTTGTCTATTGTTCATATAGTGTCTACAAAAGGCAAAACAAAGATTGGCCCCCCTCTTTCACCCAAACACTTGCTGGGTGTTTAGTTAGTCACAGCTGTTTTTTACATGTGCTAATGGCAATATTTAAAAACTGTCACACTACCACTTAATGTCAAATTGTAGTCTAATAGCACACTAGTGGTTAACAATTTGTCATGTTGGGTTGAGTGTTGGTTATTATTGGTTGTACTAGCAATAACAATGGCTAAAAAGTACATTACATATATGACCTCAATCAGGTTTAGATTATAAATAATAAGTTTCCTATTGTTTCATCAGGTGTATCATTTTGGGATGGTGGTACCATATATGGTACCATTGTTTTTGCTCTGCTCATGAAAATGAAAAAGTTAAAATTGCTGAATTTTAGTGATTCGAGAACATTTGACATTTTTTTTTTAATTTACTAATTAAAATTATACTTCGACTACAAGTTTCAATGTATGTGCTTGAGCAAACTGATTCTATCAAAATGCTAAGGTAATACTTAATGTAAAGATATTAGCAACTTTTACTCTCTACTTCACTTACATTTTTGAACAAGTATCTGTACTCTTTACTCCACTACATTTGAAATGAGTGTTGCAGTTACACATTACATTTTGCATGGCACCTAGCTTTTCTGCAGCAGTTTATTTCTGCTAAAAAAGATGTGATATTGCCAACTATAGGGCAGTGAAAGCACTATATCTTGTGCGTTTTGCCCTTACTCACCCAAACTTGTAAACAAGGCTACTTTACGTGAATGCGAGTTCCTTAGCAAGTAGTTGTGAATCACAGGTGTTTTAGATATAAGGACATGACTGAAGCTGGCAATGAGGCCGAAACCAGCACATCGAGTGCAAGAAAATTTTGACTTTCTAATTTTACTCAACATTATTTCATTTATCTGTTATACTGAAGAGGCCTTTTTGAAAGATATTGTTTTGTTTTTGTTTGTTTGTTTTTTTTTTTTTTTGTTTTTTTTTGTTTTTTTTGCAGTTTTGAAGTGTTCAGTTTTATGTTTGTTTTAGAAAATAAAAGTGATTGCACTCCTCACAAATCAGCTCTTTCTTGTTTGTGTTACATGTTCTCTGTGCCTTGTCTTGGACTTTTATGTCACTTCCTGTCTCCCGTGATGTTTCTAGTTTGTATCTTATTTTGTTCAGCTTGTTAACATCCTGTATATATATATATATATATATATATATATATATATATATATATATATATATATAGCCCTAGTGTTTCTCTAGTTCTTTGTGAGTTGTTGAATGTAATGGTTGTATGTTTGCCCGTAATTCTGTTCTTTGTTCCCTTTGGTTTTTGGCTTATTGTTTGTTCTAGTTTTTCCATTAAATACCTGCACATAGATCCTTGCCTCTGCCTGTTTTCCCCAGCTTCTCCACAACGTTACAGTTTTTGACTGGAATGTCTCTTTCTTTGAGCCTATATTTATTATAAGTAAAAATAAAATACTTAAGTACTTTTAAAATCAGATACTCTAAGACTTTTACTCAAGTTGTTTTGGAACTGGTGACTTGTAAATTGTAGTGGACTAATTTTCAATGTAATGTATCTGTAGTTTTACTCAAGTATGGTTTTCAGGTACTCTTTACACTTCTGGCAATCTTGAATGTGTCAAGGTCTAGAATCTTAATAAAAACACATACTCACACTCACCATTACTTCACTCCCCCAAGTTTTCATTACAATGGCCATCCATCTTGCTTGTGGCCAGCTTTGTGCACAGCTTGGGTATGATGACTCTGTGTAGAAACATTATTGTAGGGACTAATTGTTTACATGTGGTTTAATGGTAAACCTCTCATTTAGCTGGTGAAGTACATTATGATTCACACCACAAGAGCGAAGGGGTTTAAGGGGATGGCAGTTATATCATACCACTAATTACTTTCAGGACAGACAGAGGCTTAACAATGAAACAGAAATAGTCTGAGAATGATGTTTAAAAAAATTAATAAATAATTAAATAAATATATAAATAAAATGCTAACAGGTGGCCTGTTAGTGTAATCAGATTTGTACTCTCAGTTCATGATTTTCACTAAGGAGACTACTTATTGGAGAGGAGTTGTTTTGTATTGTGGGAAAGTACAATTTTTTATTTTTTATTTGAAACCATGGGAATGTAACATCACATAAACGATGTCAAACAAAATTTAGTTATCCAGTAAAGCAAGCTAAAAAGTGCTTATTCTGGCATCACATAAAATAAGGAATGATTACGTCAAAAACTAATGACTTGCTTTGACATTTCACATGTCCACCTGGTTTATAAAACATAAATAAAAAACAATCAAGCGGTTGAAGTGTAGCTTTTTGTACAACTTTTTTCCCCCCCTCCCAGTCTACTGAAGGGGGATGTAATTCAATAACTAGTTTAAAGGATTTGTTCTGGATTTGCAGGACTGGAAGTGTGACGGCACGTCAGACGGAGTGGGATCCATAAGCAGCTTTATTAAGTAAACAAACAGACAAGGTCAAAATACCGGCAAACAGTTCTGGAGGAGGCTGGGCAGAGACAGAGTCGCAGAGCAAGCAAAGATCAGGGCAGGCGGCAAGATATCAGAGTCAAGAATATACAATCCAAAGTCGAGGCAGGCGGAGAACAATCACAAGGTCAGTGGGCAACAGAGTCAAAACCAGAAAAATAAACACGGGTAAAGAACGCTTGGAATTGATGGCTGGGGCAAATCAATACTTCGCGTTGATCAGAGTGTGTGTGTTGCTTATATGTGGGAGATAATGAGGGACAGGTGTGGTGTGGTGATTGGCCCAGGTATGTGGGATCATGGGAATCTGAGTCCGGATGAGAGGTGATCAGAATTCGGGCGACAGCTCCCTCTGGTGGCGAGAAGGTAACGCCGGAGTTACATTCGTAACAGAGCCCTCCCCCTGCGAGCGGCTCCTGATGCAAGGAGGCACGCAGCGCCGGGGTCTTCCTCGGGGTCGGGGGGCTGGTCTTTCCGGATGGTTCCTATGGAATTCTTCGGTGAGAGTGGGGTCCTGGATATCTCCTGCATTGACCCAGGAACGTTCCTCCGGTCCAAACCCCTCCCAGTCGACCAGGTATTGCAGAGTTCTGCCCCGACGCCGAGAGTCTAGCAGCTCGTGCACCTCACAGGCCTCCTCGCCGTCAATCAGGATAGGAGGGGGAATCTGTGGCTCGGGTCCTTCCTCCGGCGTCCCTCTCGGACCACCAGTCGGGATCGATTGCTTCAGTCTGTTCCTGTCTGTTGTGCTGCTGAGAGGTTTGCGATTGTAGCTCCGCTTTTTTATTAAATCTTTACCTTACTTTCACTCTCTGTTGTTTAAAGTGATAATATATAACTTAATTCCCACCATATTTCTGGTATTATCTATCAAACTAATCTAACTAATTTGATCGTTCGCTTTTAAAACCGCGAGTGCAGCGCGCGTGCAGCGCGTTAGCCAGTTAGCTTGTTACTCGCGGTTCCATTCACGTTTCTATTCGCGCCTATTATTGTTTTCTTTTTTCTCGCTCCGTTTTCATTTCTCTCTCGCTCCGTTTTTCACAAGTTCATCAAACAACAGTGGTAAGTGGTAAGTTAAGTTGGTATCATTCATCAATCACGGTGAGTAATGGCTTCTCCTTCTCTTGTTGTTTGCACTTCATGTCACATGTACAGTTTATCTCTCTCTGTCGGCGACGAGGGATTCACATGTGATAAATGCAGGGAAATAGGCTGACAGAGAAGATTTTAGAACTAGAGACACGCATCCAAACTTTAGTTGAGGATAGTAAGAATGTGAGGGCTGTAGATACTGCTTTGGATGCGACTAGCTCAGGGACTCCTGTACATTGTTCGGTTCCGGTTGTGCCCGTGCAGCAGGGCAACTGGGTGACTGTGAGGCGGCATAGTCGTGGGTCAAAACACCGCTCTTCCGTTCCGATCAAAACATCAAACAGGTTCTCCCCACTCGGTGACGCACCCACTGAGAAACCTGACGAAAGTGCTCTAGTAATTGGCGATTCTATTGTACGGAACGTGAAAATAGAGACACCAGCCGCCATAGTCCAATGTTTACCGGGAGCCAGAGCGCCTGACATCTTGGCAAATTTAAAAGTGCTGGCTAATGCTAAACGTAAATTCAGTAAGATTGTTATCCACGTCGGCGCTAATGATGTTCGACTTCGCCAGTCGGAGATCACTAAAAATAATGTTAAAGAGGTGTGTGAACTTGCAAGTACGATGTCAGACACTGTAATATACTCTGGTCCCCTCCCTGCTTACCATGGCGATGAGATTCATAGCAGACTGTCGTCACTCAATGGCTGGATGTCTAAGTGGTGCCCGCAGAATAACGTAGGTTTCATAGACAATTGGAAGAGTTTTTGGGGCAGACCTGACCTGTTGAAAAGAGATGGTGTTCATCCCTCTTCTCTCTAGAAATATGGCACATAGTCTTAGAGTTCGTACTTGACTAACTAGGGCCCAGGTCAGGGAGCAGACAGACTGGCTAAACCGACCGTCTGCTAGCCACCTCACGTCACAGAAGTCAGTTAATTCTCAGCACATAGAGACTCTTTCACCTAGATATCACACTATAGAGACTGTGTCTGTTCCCCGTACTATAAAATACAGAAAACGTCCAAACCAAAGTAACAGTAACAATTTAATTAATGTTCAACAAATAAAAAATGTTTACAATACAGAGAAACAATTGATAAAACTTGGCTTACTGAATATCAGGTCCCTTTCTACAAAAGCACTATTTGTAAATGATATGATCACTGACCATAAGCTAGATGTGCTTTGTTTGACAGAAACATGGCTAAAACCAGATGAATACATTACTTTAAATGAGTCTACCCCCCAAGATTACTGCTATAAAAATGAGCCACGTCCAAAAGGTAAAGGGGGAGGTGTTGCTACAATTTATAGCAATATTCTCAGTATTTCTCAGAGGGCAGACTTTAAGTATAACTCGTTTGAAGTTATGGTGCTGCGTATAACATTATCTAGAGAAACACGTGTTAGTGATAAATCCCCTGTGATGTTTGTATTGGCTACTGTGTACAGGCCACCAGGGCACCACACAGACTTTATTAAAGAATTTTTTGATTTTCTATCTGAGTTAGTACTGGCTGCAGATAAAGTCTTAATTGTTGGTGATTTTAATATCCATGTCGATAATGAAAAAGATGCTTTAGGATCAGCATTCATAGACATTCTGAACTCTATTGAGGTTAGACAACATGTTTCAGGACCTACTCATTGTCGAAATCATACTCTAGATTTAATACTGTCACATGGAATTGATGTTAGTGATGTTGAAATTCTGCAGCTAAGCGATGACATCTCAGATCATTATCTAGTCTTGTGTAAACTCCATATAGCTAAAACTGTAAATTCTACTCCTTGTTACAAGTATGGTAGAATCATCACTTCTACCACAAAAGACTGCTTTGTAAGTAATCTTCCTGATTTATCTCAATTCCTCAGCATATCCAACAGCGCAGAAAAACTTGATGATGTAACAGAAACTATGGACTCTCTCTTTTCTAGTACTTTAGATACAGTTGCTCCTTTACGCTTAAGGAAGATCAAAGAAAACAGTTTGACTCCGTGGTATAATGAGCACACTCGCACCCTAAAGATAGCAGCCCAGAATATGGAGCGCAGCTGGAGGAAAACAAAACTAGAGGTATTTCGTATAGCTTGGCGGGAAAGTACCCTATCCTACAG
Source organism: Spinibarbus caldwelli (assembly GCA_039654775.1). Lineage (NCBI taxonomy): Eukaryota > Metazoa > Chordata > Actinopteri > Cypriniformes > Cyprinidae > Spinibarbus > Spinibarbus caldwelli. The sequence goes on along the minus strand of CM077227.1, from coordinate 8,436,465 downwards.
AAAAGCATTAAAAACGGCTAGATCTGATTACTTTTCATCTCTTCTAGAAGAAAACAAACATAACCCCCGGTATTTATTCAATACAGTCACTAATTTAACGAAAAATAAAGCATCAACAGGTGTTGGCATTTCCCAAGAGCACAGCTGTAATGACTTTATGAACTACTTTACTTCCAAGATCGATACTATCAGAGATAAAATTGTAACCATGCAGCCGTCAGCTACAGTATCGCATCAGATAGTGCACTATAGATCCCCTGAGGAACAATTCCACTCATTCTCTATTATAGGAGAGGAAGAATTGCATAAACTTGTTAAATCATCTAAACCAACAACATGTATGTTAGACCCTATTCTATCTAAACTACTAAAAGAGCTGCTTCCAGAAGTCATAGATCCTCTTTTGGCTATTATTAATTCATCATTGTCATTAGGATATGTCCCCAAAACCTTCAAATTGGCTGTTATTAAGCCTCTCATTAAAAAAACACAACTTGACCCCAAAGATCTAGTTAATTACAGACCAATCTCAAATCTCCCTTTTCTGTCAAAGATACTAGAAAAGGTAGTATCCTCACAATTATATTCCTTCTTAGAGAAAAATGGTATCTGTGAGGAATTCCAGTCAGGATTTAGACTGTATCATAGTACTGAGACTGCTCTCATTAGAGTTACAAATGACCTGCTTCTATCATCTGATCATGGTTGTATCTTTTTATTAGTTCTACTGGATCTTAGCGCTGCGTTCGACACTATCGACCACAACATTCTTTTGAATAGACTAGAGAACTTTGTTGGCATTAGTGGAAGTGACTTAGCATGGTTCAAATCATACTTATCTGACCGCCATCAGTTCGTAGCAGTAAATGAAGAGGTATCATATCGATCACAAGTGCAGTACCTCAAGGCTCAGTACTAGGGCCGTTACTTTTCACGCTTTACATGTTACCCTTGGGAGATATTATCAGGAGACATGGTGTTAGCTTTCACTGTTATGCTGATGATACTCAGGTCTATATTTCTTCACGGCCCGGTGAAACACACCAAATTGAGAAACTAACGGAATGTATAGTCGATATAAAAAACTGGATGACGAGTAACTTCTTACTGCTAAATTCTGAAAAAACAGAGGTGTTAATTATCGGACCTAAAAACCCCACATGTAATAACCTAGAACACTATCTAACACTTGACGGCTGCTCTGTCAATTCTTCTTCATCAGTTAGGAACCTAGGTGTGCTGTTTGATAGCAATCTTTCATTTGAAAGCCATGTTTCTAGTATCTGTAAAACTGCGTTTTTCCATCTCAAAAACATATCTAAATTGTGACCTATGCTCTCAACGTTAAATGCAGAAATGTTAATTCATGCGTTTATGACCTCAAGGTTAGACTATTGTAATGCTTTACTGGGTGGTTGTTCTGCACGCTTGATCAATAAACTACAGTTGGTCCAAAATGCAGCAGCTAGAGTCCTTACTAGAACCAGGAAGTATGACCATATTAGCCCGGTTCTGTCAACACTGCGCTGGCTTCCTATCAAACATCGGATAGATTTTAAAATCTTGTTAATTACTTATAAAGCCCTGAATGGCTTAGCTCCTCAGTACTTGAGTGAGCTCTTATCACACTATAGTCCTCCACGTCTGCTGCGTTCTCAAAACTCTGGCCATTTGATAATACCTAGAATATCAAAATCGACTGCGGGCGGCAGATCCTTTTCCTATTTAGTGCCCAAACTCTGGAATAATCTACCTTACACTGTTCGGGAGGCAGACACACTCTATCAGTTTAAATCTAGATTAAAGACACATTTCTTTAACCTGGCTTACACATAACACACTAATACACTTCTATTATTCAAATCCGTTAAAGGATTGTTAGGCTGCATTAATTAGATCAACCGGAACCGGGAACACTCCTCATAACACACGATGTACTCGTTACATCGTAAGAAGAATGGCATCTACGCTAATATTTGTCTGTTTCTTTATTATTCTGTTTCCCAGTCCGTGTCCGGATCAGATGGTGGATCGGCGCCAGGAGATGATGTCTGCAACCCTGACCGTTGGCGGAGGCCGGACACCTGGATGAGCCCCGGGGACATATCCCCAGTGAAGACCTCGACTTAAATACAATAAAACTTAAAATTAAACAAAATAACTATAATATAATAAAATACCTAACTACATAATACTATTATTGTTAGAAATTGCAACAATATAAAAATAGAAATATAATACATTTATACATTTAAAATTTAATTAAAACAATAAGTAAAAAAAAATAAATAATAATATCCTGGCCAGAGGAGAACTGGCCCCCCGACTGAGCCTGGTTTCTCCCAAGGTTTTTTTCTCCATTCTGTCACAGAGGGAGTTTTGGTTCCTTGCCGCTGTCGCCTCTGGCTTGCTCAGTTGGGGATACTTAATTTCTAACGATTATCGTCAATTTGATTTCATAGATACTATTTAAACTAAACTGAGCTAGACAATGACATCTCTGAATTCAATAATGAAATGCCTTTAACTGAAAATTGAGTGTTTAATCTTATTATTATACATTACTGACACTCTATCCTTCAATTTGATACTGTTAAGTGCTTTGACACAATCTGTATTGTTAAAAGCGCTATATAAATAAAGGTGACTTGACTTGACCACCAGCGGGTTTCAGTAGGGAGACATGGAAGGTAGGAGAAATGCGGTAGTTAGCAGGCAGTTCTAGGCAAAATGATACTGGGGTGATTTGTCTGAAATGGCTGCCCACTGCTCTGGGTGTGTGTTCACGGTGTGTGTGTGTTCACTGCTGTGTGTGTGCACTTTGGATGGGTTAATTGCAGAGCACAAATTCCGAGTATGGGTCACCATACTTGGCCACATGTCACTTCACTTACTTCACTTACTCACTTACTTACTTACTTACTGATGATTTTGAATGGGCCCACATACCTGGGGTTGAGCTTCTTGCTGGGAAGTCGTAGACGCAGATCTCTTGTGGATAGCCAGACCCACTGACCTGGTGAATACGTTGGACCAGCGCGACGATTAACGGTTAGTCTGTAGTTCCTGGCGCCTGACAGCTCGTAGCAGGTGGGTGTGTGCACGATCCCAGACCGCCTCGCTGTTCTGCAACCATTCAGTGACTGACGGTAGATTGGTGGGTTCACCAGACCATGGAAACATAGGTGGTTGGAAGCCCAGAATGCATTGAAATGGAGTCAGTCCAGTGGCTGGTTTTACTAGTGAATTTTGTGCGTATTCCGCCCACATCAGGTACCTACTCCACTCGGTCTGGCACTGCTGGCAGTAGGATCTCAAAAACCGGATTACCTCCTGATTTAGTCGTTCTGATTGCCCGTTATATTGGGGATGATAGCCTGAAGTGAGACTGATATTAACGTTAAGGTGCCTGAAGAATGCGGACCAGACCCGTGAGGTGAACTGGGGACCCCGGTCTGATACTATGTCCTCTGGGAGGCCATACAATCAGAACACCTGATTGCACAACAGTTCGGTGGTCTCGAAAGCAGTGGGCAGTTTGGGTAGAGGACTTAGCCGGCAGGCCTTGGAGAATTGATCTACGATCGTCAGGATGGTGGTGTTGCCTTGTGAGTTGGGCAGATCTATGATGAAGTCGATCGCGATGTGAGACCAGGGTCGTTGCGGTGTGGGTAGTGGTTTGAGCAGACCTGCCGGGAGCTGTCTGGGGGTTTTTGAAGAGATGCAGGTGTTGCATTGTTTGATAAATTGGGTGGTGTCAGCAGATAGTGTGGGCCACCAAAAACGGTTTCTGAGCAGATGCTCAGTAGCGGTTATGCCAGGGTGACCGGAGCTGGGTGTGGAATGTACCTGTGTGAAAACTCTCTGTCGGAGGGGTTCAGGAACGAAAGTGAGATTAGCTGGGCACTCAGTGGGGGGCTGAATCTGTTGGTTCATCTGCTCAATTTCAGTCATTATGTCCCATTGTACGGGAGCCACCAGTAACTTGGTGGGCAGAATGTTATCACAGGTACCAGTTTGAATGCTGTACTCCGTCTGACGTGAGAGAGCATCGGCCTTCGTGTTCTTGGTGCCCGGCCTGTAAGTGAGTGTGAATTGAAGTCTTGTGAAGAATAATGCCCACCTAGCCTGCTGTGGGTTGAGTTACTTGGCAGAACGTAGATACTCTAGGTTCTTGTGGTCTGTTAGCACCACAAATGGGTGAGTAGTGCCCTCCAGCCAGTGGCGCCATTCCTCCAGAGCGAGTTTCATGGCCAAGAGTTCACGATTGCCCACATCATAGTTTCTTTCAGCCGCAGACAACTTTCGGGAAAAGAAAGCACAGGGAAACATTTTGGGAGGCTCACCATGTCGTTGTGAGAGGATTGCCCCTACCCCAGAGTTAGAGGTGTCGACCTCGGCGATGAATTGGCAGTCTGGATCTGGATGCTTAAGGATGGGGGCAGACGTGAAGTGGGTCTTTAGTTCCTGAAAGGCACGGAGAGCCTCTTGAGACCATTGTAGCTTGAAAGTGTTACGCTTGGTCATGGTGGTTAGTGGTGCTGCGATGGTGCTGAAACTCCTAATGAAAGGGCGGTAGAAGTTGGCGAATCCCAAGAAGCGTTGCATTTCCTTTACCGTTTTAGGTTGTGGCCAGTCCAGCACTGCTTTTACCTTTCTCTCATCCATTGCCACCCCATCCTGACTGATTATGTAGCCAAGGAATGATGTGCTCGTCTGATGAAATTCACACTTCTCCAGCTTGGCGTAGAGTTGGTGTTGCGTCAGACGTTGAAGAACTGCCCGAACATGTTGGACGTGTTCCTTGATGGTGTTGGAATAGATCAGGATATTGTCGATGTAGATGATCACCCATTTATCGAGCATGTCCCGAAAGATGTCATTCATGAATGAATGGAAGACTGAAGGACTGTTCGCAAGGCCGAACGGCATAACCCGATATTCATAGTGCCCACTAGTGGTGGAAAATGCCATCTTCCCTTTCTTCATCTCCCTTTCTGATACGGATGAGATTATAAGCATTGCGGAGGTCTAACTTGGTGTAGAACTTGGCTTGGCGCAGTTGTTCGAGGGCAGCAGGAACTAATGGCAACGGATAACGGAACTTAATGGTGTTGTCATTAAGGCCCCGGTAATTGATGCACGGCCGCAATCCTCCATCTTTCTTCTTCACGAAGAATAAGCCTGCCAACGCGGGAGATGTCGAAGGTCTAATGAATCCCTTGGTCAATTCCTCTTCAATATACTGCTTCATGGCTGCGGTCTCTGGCTGAGACAGAGGAAAAATCCTACCCTTGGGTGGAGTGGTACCTGGGATGAGGTCAATGGCGCAGTCTACAGATCTGTGATTGGGGAGTTGTGTGGCTCTCTTCTTGCTGAAAACCTCCGCGAGGTCTGCATACTCGGACGGCAAGTCTGGGATCTCTGTGTTCGGTTCTGGTGATACGGAAGGTTTATATATTTTCAGCAGACAGCGGTCTTGGCATGTTGGCCCCCATTCCGTGATTTGCCCCTCTCTCCAGGAGATTTGTGGGTTATGAGTACGTAGCCAGGGAAGGCCAAGGATAAAAGGATGATTGGATGATGTAAAACTGAATGGTTTCCGTGTGTAGGGTTCCAAGTTGCATCTTGATTTCCTCGGTGAGGCAGCAAATCCTTCCCTCACCGAGTGGGCGGCCGTCTAGTGCCTCCACTGCCAAGGAGGAGTTACAATGGGTTAGTTTAAAATGGTGTTGTTGAACAAATTCAGCAGATACAACATTCCCAGCCGCCCCTGAGTCTAAAAGTGCCGTCATTTGAATTACTTTGGCCTGGGTGGTTAAAATGACTGGCAATTTGAGACTAGGGGTTGAGGAACTGGTAGTAACATTCGTACTCACCGATCTTGGGCTGGTAGCCGGACGAACTGGGCATGTTGCCTTAACATGGCCGGCCTGACCGCAGTAAAGGCATAACTGCTTCTGCATGCGGCGCTCTCTTTCTTGGGGAGTCAGGTGAGTAAATCACAGCTGCATAGGTTTGTCTGCTGGGCTCGGTTCGGGAATGGCACGAGGTGTGGAGCGACCTGGACGGCGTGAGCGGATGAGGTTATCAACGTGAATGGTTAGATCCATGAATTCTCTCAAAGTTCTCCCTTCATCGCGGCACACCAGCTCGGATTGCAGTTCGGCGTTCAATCCCTTTCTGAAAAGGAGCTTGAGAGTATCCTCTACCCACTTCGTTTGAGCTGCTAAAGTTCTGAATGATAGAGCGTACTCCGCGGCTGATCTCCTTCCCTGACAGAGAGTTAATAGTTGCTCTCCCGCACTCTAGCCCTCAGCGGAGTTTTCGAAAACCTCCCTGAAGTCCCGGAGGAAGGAGTCGAAGATGGGAAAAGCTGATTCATCATCCCTCCAGAGAGCTGTAGCCCAGTCCAACGCCTTTCCAGAGAGCAATGAGCAAACGAATGCAACGCGGCTAGAGTCAGTGGGATACAGAGTGGGTTGCTGTTCAGCGAACAGAGTGCATTGCATCAGAAATCCTTTACATCTGGATGGTTCGCCGTTAAATTTTTCAGGGAGAGCAAGGCGGGGATTTACGGACGGAGCCGGTATGGGTGGTGGGCTCGCAGGAACAGCTGGTGGTAGCGGAGCGGCTGCCTCGGGCTGGGAGAGGCGGAGTCCCTGTACCACCCTAACGAGCTCCTCAGTCAGCGTGGTAAGTCAGCTGAGTTGATGCTGATGCATGGCGAGTTGAGACGCCTGAGTAGAAAGCTCGGTAGACAGTTGCATAATCGTTGCTGGATCACTTAAGGGTGAAGTATTCTGTGACGGGGCAAATCAATACTTCGCGTTGATCAGAGTGTGTGTGTTGCTTATATGTGGGAGATAATGAGGGACAGGTGTGGTGTGGTGATTGGCCCAGGTATGTGGGATCATGGGAATCTGAGTCCGGATGAAAGGTGATCAGAATTCAGGCGACAGCTCCCTCTGGTGCTGAGAAGGTAACGCCGGAGTTCCAATCGTAACAGGAAGAAATTGATACAGTAATTGATTTCGCTCTCATTTTTGTTTTGGTTTCTCACTATCAGCACATGCAGTCGCGTTCAGTTGATTGCGGTTTGCCATCAGTCTGTTTGCTCGTTTGCTGTGCACCTGTTTCTTCTTTTCTTTAACTCGTTCTGCTATTTAGTCTACCTTGTTTCGTTGGCAGATTTTTTTTTTTCTTGTGTCAACTCATGTAAGTTACTCTAGTCAGATCAGGTCAGGTCTTGTATAGCCCTGTTCTGCCTTGATCTCTGCCCAGTTGACCTGTGCCTTCAGTGTATCTCTCTCTGGCCCCGGACTGTCTACCTGGTTTTGAACTCTGTTGTCAGCCCTTTGGATATGTTGTTTTACTGGACTGTGTCTGGCTTCTGAACCTCACACCTGACCCTTGACCCTTCACTTCTCTGTCACTCCCATTCACCAGTCCAGAGACCATTTTGTCTGGCAGCGACTTACAGTAATGTCTTTTTTTTTTTTTTTTTTTTGCCTTTGCTCTTGGGTCCCCCACTCATATCCTGACATTGACAGCCTAAACATCCAGTCCATTTTTTTTTTACACAGATTTTTTATTTTCTTTTTATTCATGCACTTTGTCTTTGCACTCAATGTAACTGCATTCAATCAGTAGAATTGCAAAAAAAATATTTTCAGACAGTTTTTCCACTCATCTGTTTGTTGGGACTCCTAGCCCAAAATCCTGCTATTGATTTTTAACCAACATTGCTGTTTGTGTTTTCTCAGCATGCTCAATTCAATGGTCCAAGCAGAAGTGGTCAAAGAGAACACTCTGTAACTGTTACAAATGAAAGAAATGAACAAAAAGGAGGATGTCTGATCTTAATTCTTCACCTTTATGCACATTCTTAGTATTCTAACACTCAACATGTGACATGCAAATGTCACATGGCTGAGACTGTGGGGTTCTCAGATGGAGCTGGAGTTGGGGCTTGAAGGAGTCTCCCTCACTTCTCCTGCTAGCTTCGCGATCCTAACGTGATTCAGGAGCCTGCTCAACAGCTTCTGCTGATCTAGACGAGGACATGTTGCCTGAACTGATAGTTCAGATGAACTAGATGTGACACAGATGTATTGAAGAGATCTGTCTCTTGCTCCACAGAGCAGTCGACACCACACTAGGCAGATCTATTGAAAGACCTGGATCCGGGCATGGGATTATCCACCACTGAAGCAGCCCACTCCATCAACCAGTCTATGGCACCTATGGTGTCAACAGAGAGGCATCTGTGGCTCATTTTGTCAGGCACCAAGGATTGCGACAAAACTGTCCTTCTTGATGCCCTGTCTCACTCTATGGACTGTTTGGCCCTGCCATTGAGATGGCAGTGGACAGGTTCAGAGAGGTGAGAACATAGTCAGCTCCTCCCGTATCCTCTGCTTCTTCACCAGGAACGAGTTCCTGGAGAGGGCAGAAGGTGATTGTGGCTGCCCAAGCCCAGCTCTCGTTCCTTTTTTCTTATCAAGACATTCCATTAGGTGTACGTAATACAGTGAGCTTGACATTATTACTTTCTCTTACTATGTTCAAATAATGACTCTCTGAAGATCCTTAAGTCATGCACAGATCCAGGCCATTTGGCTTCTGTGTTTGTGAGTCACACACCATCTAAGAAATTTTAGTCTAACTGCATTTTACTTGATTCAATTAATTTTTTTCTCAATATACTATTGCTAATCTGAAAAATTTAAATTCTTAATAATACTTGCACATTTATACTGTGAAGACCCTTTTTGTTCACAAAGTCCTCTTCATTGGGGCTTGATGGGGCCTTGATAGGAATGTTGTGTAGCACGTGTCAAACAATATGCACTTTCTGCCAGTAGGTCTGACTATGGAGATGTAATTAAAACAACACCGATTAAGCCATAAAATAAATCTTTGAATTGAAAATAACTATCGTGATGACGGCTGTTTGTTTTTTTTCCCTTGTTTTTTTGAAGGAAAATAAAATTAAATGGTTATCAAACAATTTGTCACATTTTTTTTTTGTTCAATATCAAATCACAATTACATGAATTTTCAACTCCATTGAAATTAATTGAACAATTTAACCTGACTTGTTTGTTTGGTTAGGGTGCACCCTCTAGGCTAGGCAAATTTCCTAGAATACAACACCACTGATATCACCATAAACATCTACAATGTTCACAATTAATTATTTTGACAGTTCACTCAATTACATTCAAAAATAACTCCTTGGTGTTGAACACAAGGCAAAATAAACAGTTCAGTGTAGTTATAAGAAAGCAGTTCAATACTCAATTCAAAAGATTTGTTTGAAAGGTTCTGTTCAAAAATTTCAGGAAGTTCGTTGAAATGTTCAATTCAAAATGTTTAATTCAGGTAGATTAAACGCACTGTTCGCATGTCTTTATCTTCCTCTCAACATCAGCACTCATCTTTGGCCAATAAAAGCGAGAACAGACAATGTCGAGAGTACGGTCTACTCCAGTGTGGCCCATCTGATCGTGCAAACTCTCCAACGCAATAGCATGGAACTTCACAGGTAACACCAATTGGTAAGCTGTTTGATTGTTCTACTGTTGTTGCCTGTATAGAACTCCCTCCTTCAATTCTAAGTGATTCCACTCCCTCAGCAACAAGGGAATGTCTGGACACTCATATCTCACTGCATGACACGGCAATTGACATTCTTCCATGTGACTGATGATTTGATTCAGGGTGACGTCTTCTCTTTTTTCTCGCCGCAGGTCTATTCCAGTTAAACCGGGTACTCTAGACTTACCTCCAGTCATTTCTTGAGCAAAACACCCAGGAATAGCCTCCTGTTCTATTGCCAGGGACTCCATCAGAGCAACAGGAGTTCTGCATTCCTGCTAACAAGTTGCTTATCACACACAGCTTGTACAACAGCACAGTCTATGATCACAACCTTTACCTTCACTCAGGTGCTTGGCAGGAAATTGCTGTATTCGTTCTTGCTCCTTTTGTGATACCATGTCATTCACTAGCTCACCATGGGGACGTCTTGATAACCCATCGGCGTCTTGATTTTGCTTTCCAGATCTATAGATAAGGCTGAAAGAGAAAGTCACCAATGCTGATAGCCAACAATAAAAAGCTATGACTTTACTCTCTCCAACCTGTTCCTGATATAATGCAGCATCAAGACCTGTGGTGCTCACATCCATGTGGAGGATGTAAGGTAAGGTTGGGTCTACGAAACCAAGGACAGGAGCACTGATATGTTTGGAAATGATGGTATCAAATGCTTCATCGGTGTCGGTTGTCCATCGACTACCAAAGGACTCTTTTGTGTTAAAGTAGTTTCCTTTCATCTCTCTTTTTTTTTTTTTTTTTTTTTTTTACAATTCAGTGGGGCATAGCCAGCAGTTAAGTCATTTAGGGGTTTCACAATTTTAGAATAATCTCAGATGAACCGGCGATAATATCCTGTGAATCCCAAGAATGACCTTAACTCTCTTAGGTTTTTCTGTTTTGGCCAGGTCTTTAGGACACTTATCTTTTCAGGATCATTCTGGACACCTGTCTCTGATATTATATGGCCTAAATAGCAGACAGAAGTTTGGAAGAATTTACACTTTTCTGGGGACAGTTGCAACCCATATTCTCTCAGCCTTGTCAGTACTTTTAAGATTCGCTCCTCATGCTCCTCAGTAATTCGGGAGAATACAATCAAATCATCGAGAAACACCAAGACCTTGGTAAGATGCAGATCTTCCATGCACTTTTCCATTAATTGTTAAAAAGTACTTGGTGCATTTATGATACCTTGAGGCATCCTGTTAAACTCCCAAAATCCTAGCGGTCTTGTACTTTCTATCTGGTAATAATCAGATTTCAAGCCCAGAACTGAGAACCATTGAGAACCTGATAAAACTGAAAAAGGACTCTTCAAGGTTGGGAAAAGCATAGGAATCTTTCATGATTTGTGAATTCAGCTTTCTGTAATCCACACATAGTCTTATGCCACCATTTTTCTTACATACGACTATGATCGGAGATGCGAAAGGAGACTCAGACTGAGTTTTGTCAGAGAGCTTAATGTAATGTTTGACTTCGGAAGTTCGACCAAAGTCAAGGTCGTGTTGAGCGAACACATCAAACTAGGGGTGTCCTGAACTAAAGTCAAATCGGAATTTTCGAGTCTTGCCGATAGTTGACTGATAGTCGAATCATATTTTTGGGTGAGGGCCAAAATACATTACCAAGAGACAGTCATAATTACTGACGTTAACACACAGGGAAAATGTTTTATGTTTTGATTAAAATATAGTTAACATCAGCAAAACCCTAAGAATTCAAAACATTTTTTTTTTACAATAGTCCTCGCATTGTAACGTTATGTATATGACAGTAGGCTAGTTATTAATGTTCTGCATTTCTGTTTTGAGCTGTGCGCGCTGAAGGTGACCAGTAGAATGAAGCATTTGATAGCAGGTTTTTAATCAATGGGATTTAACTCATCATTTATCTCACACAGAATACGCTTCGTTATTTATACAACATAATGTTAATATTACGACTAATAAGCTATCAGCACAAAATGCCCCGACTGCACATGAACATGTCTGTGCGGCTCTGCATGAACTTCTTTTGTGGATTTTATTAGCGTTTTATTGTTCTCATTATAATGTTCTGTATATGACAGTCCCAGTCATAGTTATTAATATTCTGCATTGTTGTTTGTCCTGCTTGCACTGCGTGCCGAAGAGATAATCACCGTAGTACTACAATGAAGCGCTTTACTGCAGCACAGCACCAAATGCATCTTATACGAGATAAATAATATATACACAATATATATAAACCGGCTGAAATGTTTTGAAATCACTTGTACCCTACCTGATCGAAAAAATCCAGTCTTTCACTCTGCCTGTGTCAGTTCAAGTCTTGTTAAAGATTTAAATCCCTGCCGCCAAGATGCTCCTTTGTCAGTCACGGATTATGGAAAGTGAAACTTAAATCTATAGGGGTGGTTTGATTTATTCACATGTTAAAATATTTATTTAAAGCTTCTTTCTTTTCAGATTCTGATTTACAGCATTGTCATAATAGGCTGTATATTAACTTATTGGGAGAAAACCGTAGTTCTATGTGAAATCAGATATTTATAGCCAAAATGGCATGATCATAACACCTCTGCAAATATTCGACTGTGAGATTGGTAGTCAAATCAGGCTCCTCCCATCGAAGCATTGAATTGTTGACTATTCGGGGTCACCCCTACATCAAACATGTCATTAAGTTTCTTACTGATTCTATCTTTCCAAAGATTCTGTCTCACATTCTCAAGGAAGAATATTTTCAATGGCATGCACCTCAGCAACGACAGCATTGGGCTGCAAGACTACATCACAATTTAATTCATTCCGTAGCTGGACAGTCCACTTTTCCTGCGGAATGGATGCCACTTGGACTGCACTACTCAGGAAAAGAACGCCCCCAGGAATTAAAGTTATCAGGGGCTCTTGAAGAACAAACTCTTTGACAGGTAAGCAACTATACTTGCTTTCCCACAGAGAGCAATTGTCTGTTTCGCTGGAACAATCACAGGCTCTTTGCTTTGTAGTCTCACTGAACCAAGACATCCATTGGTATTCAGTTTGTGCCGTAGTTCAAGAGTTTTTAGCACAGCATTGTATCCATATCATGGAGAATGGTGTTCAAGGCTATGCAAGTCAGAGCTTTCTGCATAAAGAGAATCAATGTGTTTGTCCCGATTAGGACTTGAGATTGTTTTTCTGTTTTAAAGTCAGGTAAAACTAAGGTAAGTGTAGAAATTTCAAACTCAGTTCCTACCATGTTTTCTGAAAGGTAATTGGAATTTCAACGTATCCTTTACATGTAACTGGTTGACCATTGGCACCACTGACCTCAAGTAGATGATTCAAGGGCTTAATGGGGTGATTAGTCAAACAAGCTTGGTAAAAGAACCAAGGAACAGTGGTCACCTGCAACCCTGTGTCAAGTAAGCAATGACATTCATTAATGAATTCATTAATTCATTAATGACATTAAACAAAATAAATATAATATAATAAAATACCTAACTACATAATACTATTATTGTTAGAAACTGCAACAATATAGAAATAGAAATATAATACATTTATACATTTAAAATTTAATTAATACAATAAGTAAAAAAATAAATAATAATATCCTGGCCAGAGGAGAACTGGCCCCCCGACTGAGCCTGGTTTCTCCCAAGGTTTTTTTCTCCATTCTGTCACAGAGGGAGTTTTGGTTCCTTGCTGCTGTCGCCTCTGGCTTGCTCAGTTGGGGACACTTAATTTCTAACGATTATCGTCAATTTGATTTCATATATACTATTTAAACTAAACTGAGCTAGACAATGACATCTCTGAATTCAATAATGAAATGCCTTTAACTGAAAATTGAGTGTTTAATCTTATTATTATACATTACTGACACTCTATCCTCCAGTTTGATACTGTTAAGTGCTTTGACACAATCTGTATTGTTAAAAGCGATATATAAATAAAGGTGACTTGACTTGACTTGACATTCGGTTCCTGAGATTTTGACTTGTGCTGTAAACTTGGATCCTACTAATTGCTGTATATTTGATCGAGGGTGTGCAAGTAATTTATGGTGTGCTTTTGAATGTTTTCTGTAGGGATAACTTTTAGGTTGACTAGTCCCAGTTTGTCCCACAACTGGAACTGTTAGGCAGGGGCGTCGCTAGTGGGGGGAAAAGGGTGACAGAGTGCATAGGGCCCAGAGGTCTGGGGGGGCCGCGATTGTCTACTGGCCATCTGGAGCACCGGGACATTCTATTCAAGTAGTGGGCCGATCGCCGAAATGAGGGAGACCTCCCCGATATTAGGTGCTGTTTTTAAATTACAGCGCATGCGAAACCAACATAAAGCAAATACTCCAAAAGCTTAACTTTTTTAATACTTAACTTTTAACACAATATTAACACTGTACAAATAGCCTAAGTGTTGGCAGAAATGTATTTATTATAAATGTTATTGTTATTACATATTGGGGAATATTTTAATTTCATAGAAGTTGTTTTTCTTCGTTTAGTTTTTTTTTTTTTTTAACAACACATTTTATAATTTATTACTTATTTAGTTTTAAACCACATAACCATGGTAATGAGGAGAGGACCATGGTTTTACTTCTTGTGACCACCATCCTACTAGTCAGCTAAACTCTGGATTCTAAGCAAGAACTTCTTTGTTTTTAGATGTTTAGTTCTAATGAATTTTAATTGAAGTAAAATGTTAATTCAGTAAGGGCCTGATTAAAGATAAATATCAGTGTCCTATAAATTAGGAGCTTATTATTTACAAATAACAAAGTTCTTAAAGGGAGATTCACCCAAAAAGGAAAATTGTCATCATTTACTCAACATCATGTCATTCCAAACCTGTATGAATTTCTTTCTTCTGTGGAACGTAATTTGAGAAATTCAAGAATTTTTGTCCATACAGTAGAAATCAAGGGTAACCAAAATGGTTTGCTAACATTCTATAAAATCTTCTTTTGTGTTCAACAGAAGAAAGTCATTTTGAACGACATGAGGGTGAGGAAATGATGACAGAATTTATTAGCGGTAACTTGCCAGCAGTCTATCTCAAAATCAATGCTTTACTGTCAAGTGCTTTTCTATGTGACAAAAATGCATTATTAAGTTTGCTGCATTTGTTGTGAATTCAGTAATATTTATCGTTTCTGTCCTGTTTTATTTATTTACTCCAATTGAAGGCCCTAGAACCCATCAAAACATTCAAGGGGGAATTTGTGGGAACATTTTTTTTTAACGTTATTGCAACTGAACGTGATTCTGAGGGGGCCCCATAGCAAATTCAGTGCACAGGGCCCAGAATTCCTAGTGACAGCCCTGCTGTTAGGTGTCTAAAGAAATTGCACCGACATGACTCTTCTCTCTATCCCACTCTTGTTGCTTCAACCACAACTCGTCTCATTTCTTTTCAACCAGCCTGGAGTTGGGAGGATTCTCACAGACGACAGAGATGCAGCCATCTTCGCCACACCTGAAACAGTAACCAGGGTGTGGTCTGTATTTTGTGACTGGACTATGTGACAAAGTGACCTGTCCCTGTCGGTTAGCGCAGCACATACACACTGCATCTTACCTCACTCCTCCTCTGTAATTCCCTGCTGAGGCGATGTGGGTGCACACGCACGCCATTAGCATACTGGTTTCACATACATGCAAACATATCCACTCCATCTCCATCTCCGACAGTGATCCACGCTGCGCATAACCACACACACACATAAACACATATATGTATATTTTGAAGTTGTTCTTCGTTTTCTTTTGGTTTTGTTTTGTGTTGTAAACATTTACCTGTGTTCAGTGTTTGTCTGCGTCGTCGGTCTTTCGCGTTGCTCTCCTTCCATCGGCTGGCTAACATCGGCTTGTCTTAAAGGGGAAGTAGGAAATGTTACGTTGTTGTTGCAATCTGTTTATTTCTGTTATTTTTGTATACATTCATTTATTTGAAGAATGAAAACTTGTAAACATGGAGTGGATGTTGTAGTTATGTATATTCGTGTGTTATTGTAAATATGTACATACTTACCTTTTTATACTTACCTCGACCTGGTTTAATCCGAGGGGGCGGGGCTTGGGCTATAAAAGAGAGCCCCAAACCAGGGTAGGTTGTCAGTTTACCTGGCGAGCGAGCGTGCAACTGTGGTGCCGTGAGCAATTTTCAACAAAGTTTGCGTGTGTATATATATACATATTTATCTGTTTGATTTGTTCTTTTGTACAGTGTTTTCTTTGTTACTTTGTATATAGCTTTGGTCATTTTCTACTGGGATTGTTTCACCTCTCGAGCACTGTAAATAAATCTTCATTTTTTTTCACTTAACATCTCTGCGAGTATTGCCATTTTTTCTTTTGGGAATTTTTTTATATATTTTTGTCAACTTTTTTGGGTTGGGTGAACCCTTTCGCCTGACGACGAGCCTGCGAAGACCTGTTGTCTCACATTTGGTGTCAGAAGTGGGATGGCTACTCGCAAGACTGTGACGAGAGGCAGGAAGCCTAGGGTGGGGCTTCGCTCCCAGTCCAAAGCTGTGGCTGAGAAGGATGTGGCCTGGGACTCTGTCGACTCTATAGAGGAGGAGAGAGAGGGGGATTCCCCATCCGTTCGTCCCAAGTCCACGTCACCTCAAGTCAGACCCGTCTCTGCTGCTGCATCATCTGGAGGTGGGATGTATGCTGTGATGAGTGATTTCCTGAGCGCTCAAGAGCAGAGAGAGCAGCGTTATCTTCTGGAGCTACAGAGTCTACGAGAGTCGATTCTGCAAGCTGTCCGGCCGGCTGAGGGCTCGAGTGATGTTGAGAGCCTACGGATGGAGCTCCCAACGCCAGCTCAGCGTAGAAGTACAGCTTACCAGAGAGACCGAGACTCACCAACCAACATGGGGTCCAGCAGCCAGTCGACGCTATGAACAGAGCCGAAGTTGCCAGTCTTCCAGCAGGGGGAGGACATAGAGAACTTCTTGTGTCGCTTCGAACGTCTGGCTAGAACCTGGAGGTGGCCAGAAGACGAGTGGAGTTATCATCTTGTTCCACTGTTAACCGGGCAGGCGCTGGAGGCATACCTAGCTATGGATGAAGACAGAGCAGAGATCTACGCTGACCTGAGGGAGGCGCTCTTGGAAAAGTTCAACATCTCTCCAGAGACCTACCGTCAGCGGTTCCGTGCTGGTTCTACTCCAGCTGGAGAGTCACCAACTGAAACTTATAATCGGCTGCGGAACTTGTAACGTCGTTGGGTGAGGCCTGAGCGGCATACAAAGGAGGAGATCGGTGAGACAATAGTCCTGGAACAGTTACTCCGTGTTCTTCCCTACGAGATCCGAGTGTGGGTGAAGGAGCATGAGCCAATAACTGGACTTGATGCTGCTAAACTGGCTCAGCAGTACATCAACGCTCACCGTGGTAGTCAGCGCTCTCAACCCACGAAAGGTAACTTTAAAAGCTTTCCCAGTGACTCTGAACCTCATGTTGACTCAAAAGTTGCTCATGCACTGAAAGTAGTTTCAGAAAACAAACTTGTTTGTTATTACTGCCAACAACCGGGTCACAAGGCAACAGTGTGTCCGGTTCGTAAATCTAAACTGACTGGTTTTTGCTATGTCCCAAGAGAGGAGGACATTGATATGAACAATACACGCAAGACACAATATGTTCAAATAACTGTAAATGGAGAATGTTTGAATGCTCTGTTGGACACTGGTAGCTCGTTATCTTTGCTCAAAAGAAGTCACATGTCACATGTTCCATTTGCTAATCTGGTCACAATGTGTACAATGTGTTCATGGGGATGTGAAGCAGTACCCTCAAACTGAAGTTAATGTGTGTACAAGACCAAACGTATTTGTTGAATGTGGCTGTTGTTGATGATTTACCTGCTGACATGATTTTGGGAAGAGACTTACCAGTACTTACTGAACTTTTGCATTCTACCAGAAACTTTGTAACCACTTCTGACCATGCTGATGTTGCTTGTCCTGTTGTAACACGAGCCCAGGTTAAAGCAGGTCTGCAGCCATTGCCAGACTTACACCATAGTCTGTTGCAAGGTGGGACTAAGGGCCCCAGAAAGACACGTCGTCAATGACGACTAGACAAAGGTCTGGGTACCCCAGCCCCTGAGATCCAAACTGAGGGTCTTGGCGTTCATGGCTGGAAGGTCCCAGAAAACATTGCAGAACTGCAAAAAGCTGATGAGTCATTGAAACCACTGTTTGCTAAAGTGTTTGAGGGAGAACAAGCTGACTTGTGTGGGGAAAAATATGTTATCATAAAGGATGTATTGTACATGGAAACCCCTGAATTCACCCGTTTGGTTG
This sequence comes from Spinibarbus caldwelli, assembly GCA_039654775.1. Lineage (NCBI taxonomy): Eukaryota > Metazoa > Chordata > Actinopteri > Cypriniformes > Cyprinidae > Spinibarbus > Spinibarbus caldwelli. The sequence continues at coordinate 8,418,564 of CM077227.1, read as the reverse complement.
TCCCTACATGTTGTCGTCCCATTGTTTTACAATTAGCACACAGTATTCCATGGGCAGGGCATATGGCACTCCAGAAAACATACACTCGTATAAGCTCACGATTTGTTTGGCCCTCCATGTACACTGATGTACAGACTTACTGCACCACTTGCCCCACATGCCAAAAAACCAGTGCTGTGCGCCGACAGGATAGGGCACCTTTACTACCTCTTCCTGTGATATCTGTCCCGTTTCAGCGTATCGCCATGGACATTGTGGGACCTCTGGAGAAAAGCGGTGCCGGCCACCAATATATCCTGGTCATCAGCGATTATGCGACAAGGTATCCTGAGGCTTTCCCTCTGTGTTCCATCACTACGCCCAAGATCATCAATGCCCTCATCCAGCTGTTCTCCAGAGTGGGGATACCAGATGAAATCCTCACAGACCAAGGGACCAATTTCACGTCACGGCTGATGAAGCTACTGCATCGACAGCTAGGCATCACCGCGATCAAGACCAGCCCATACCATCCCCAGACTGATGGACTGGTGGAGCGTTTTAACCAGACGCTCAAGAACATGCTCCGCAAGTTTGTCTCTGACACTGGAAGGGACTGGGACAAGTGGCTACCATTCTTGCTGTTTGCCTACAGGGAGGTACCACAAGCATCAACAGGCTTTTCTCCATTTGAGCTCCTGTATGGATGGCGGGTCCAAGGGCCGCTGGATCTCCTGCGGAAGAGCTGGGAGGCCGCTTCGTCTGAGGAGACGGCGAAGACTGAGAAGGGCATTGTCCAGTACGTCCTTGAAATGAGAGACCGCCTGGAGCGCTACAGGGAGATGGCCCAAGAAAACCTCCAACAGGCCCAAAAAGCTCAGAAGAAATGGTATGACCAGCACGCCAGAACCCGAGAACTGGAGCCTGGAAAAAAGGTACTGTTACTACTTCCTACCTCAATGAACAAACTGTTGATGAAATGGCAAGGACCCTACACTGTTGTTCGCAAGATGGGACCAGTGACATACGAAATTCATCACCCTGACAAAGGCAAGGCAACACAGACCTACCACATTAATCTGCTGAAGGAGTGGAAAGAGCCACCCAGCAAACCTGAAACATCGCTGCTAATTCGGGAAGTGGAAGGGGATCAGGAGGACGAACAACCAGACCCGATGGTGAGAGAGACAGCACAGCAAGCAGGTGTTGATTTGCTTCATCTGGAAGAGTCCAACCAAGCTGAGCTGCACCACCTTCTGGACCAGTACCCTTCGTTGTTTCGTTAGAGGCCTGGGCGGACCAACCTGGTACAACATCAAATCCACCTTCTTGATCCAACCCCTTCCCGACAGCGGCCGTACAGAGTACCTGAAAGGCTAGTGGCACCCCTGAAGGCAGAGATCGAGACGATGCTGGAGTTGGGAGTTATTGAACCCTCCAAGAGTGAGTGGAGTAGCCCAATTGTTATCGTCCCGAAGAAAGACAACACCTTGCGCATCTGCATTGACTTTCAAAAACTGAATGCCCAGTCAAGATTTGATGCTTACCCTATGCCACGCATTGATGATCTTCTCGAGAGGATCGGCCAAGCCAAATACATCACCACCTTGGATCTTTGCAAAGGGTATTGGCAAGTTCCCCTGGAGGAGGCGTCCCGACCCTACACGGCGTTCCGGACCCCGCTGGGTCTATTTCATTTTACTGTCTTACCGTTCGGGTTGCATGGGGCACCCACAACATTTCAACGTCTGATGGACCAAGTCCTCAGAGGCTGTGAAGAATGGTCAGCCGCTTATCTGGATGACGTCGTCATATACAGTACGACTTGGGAAGACCATCTTCTGCACCTTGAAAAGACCCTGAGCAAGATCCAAGAGGCTGGCCTGACCTTAAACGTGGCTAAATGTGAGTGGGCAAAGTCAGAGACTAACTACCTTGGATACCACCTAGGAAATGGGGAGCTGAGACCTCAGGTGGACAAGGTAGAAGTTGTTCGATGCAGTCCAAGACCGAGAACTAAGAAAGAGGTCCGGTCTTTCCTGGGGCTGGTGGGATGGTATCGACGCTTCATTCCCAACTTCTCCACTACTGCTGTCCCACTAACCAACCTGCTCTGCAAAAGTGTGAAGAACCCCATTAACTGGACTGAGGAGTGTGATTCAGCCTTTAACATCTTAAGGAAACAGATGTGTTCATGCCCAGTCCTCAAGAGTCCAGACTTCACTAAGGAGTTTATTGTGCAGGTGGATGCTTCTGCTGTGGGGATTGGAGCAGTCCTGGCCCAGGGAGATGCGGGTGAAGAGAGACCCACTGCTTACCTGAGCAGGAAGTTGCTGCCAAGAGAGACTCGATACTCCACAGTGGAGAAGGAAGGCCTGGCGATCAAGTGGGCATTGGAAAGCCTCAGGTACTACCTGCTGGGAAGGGAGTTTATCCTGGAAACAGATCACAGAGCCCTGACATGGATCCACAGAATGAAAGATCACAACTCTCGTGTGACCAGATGGTATCTCTCCCTGCAACCATACCAATTCAAAGTTCGACATCGACCTGGGGCACAGAACAAGATAGCCGACTACCTGTCTCGGTACCCGGTCAGTTCGCGGCCTGGAGAGGGGGAAGGTGATGTGACAAAGTGACCTGTCCCTGTCGGTTAGCGCAGCACATACACACTGCATCTTACCTCACTCCTCCTCTGTAATTCCCTGCTGAGGCGATGTGGGTGCACACGCACGCCATTAGCATACTGGTTTCACATACATGCAAACATATCCACTGCATCTCCATCTCCGACAGTGATCCACGCTGCGCATAACCACACACACACATAAACACATATATGTATATTTTGAAGTTGTTCTTCGTTTTCGTTTTCTTTTGGTTTTGTTTTGTGTTGTAAACATTTACCTGTGTTCAGTGTTCGTCTGCGTCTGTGTCGTCGGTCTTTCGCGTTGCTCTCCTTCCATCGGCTGGCTAACCTGAGCGCCACCCAGTGGCCTGGCTATATAGTGCCAGAGTTCGTTGCGCTGGCGCGAAGCAACCGGAAGCCGACTCGTCCATTGTTTGTCTTAAAGGGGAAGTAGGAAATGTTGCGTTGTTGTCGCAATCTGTTTATTTCTGTTATTTTTGTATATATTCATTTATTTGAAGAATGAAAACTTGTAAACATGGAGTGGGATTGTTTCACCTCTCGAGCACTGTAAATAAATCTTCATTTTTTTTCACTTAACATCTCTGCGAGTATTGCCATTTTTTCTTTTGGGAATTTTTTTTATATATTTTTGTCAACTTTTTTGGGTTGGGTGAACCCTTTCGCCTGACGACGAGCCTGCGAAGACCCGTTGTCTCACAGACTACCATTTGACACCTCTACGAGTATCAAGACGAAGTTCAGAAATAAGGATGTCATCCCAGCAGCCCCTACAAAACTGCCGTGAAAGATGATGGATAGTTTCCGACGATTTAATTCCACCTCCCCTGACTGCCTTGCTCAGAGCAACTTGGAGTCTCTGGAGATAGCTAGATGCTTTCTCTCCATCATTCTGAAGTGTGTTCATGAACTTTGAGAACAACTAATCACCATCTTCAATTGCACCATAAGCTGAATCAAGCATAAGACTCTGGGATAAGAACGGGGCCCTAAAGACTTAAAAATATCAGTAGCAGGAGGTAAAAGACTCCATGGTTCTCCTTACTCTTTGTAAGTCAAACACAGAAGGGTCATAAAGAAGTAATTCAACATTATAACGCCAAGTGTCGTAATCAGATTCTCTGCTGGGCTGGGGAATTCTCCCTGAGAAAGGGTGGGGCTTAACTACAACTACAGCGGTGGATGGAATTGCTGAAGCGACTTCACTTTTAACTATATGCTCCTCAGTAACTTTCGGCACCTCAGCTGGATTGAGTTGAACCTGACTTACGGTATCTGACAACCATCTGTCAGAACTTGGTAAGTCATAATGGTCAAGTGCTGGCTCATTGGGAATGAAACTAGGACTCTGGGCATTCATCTTAGAAGCATTCTGCTCTTTACTGGAACTGAGCTCAACATGTGCAGGCTCATCTTCATCCACATCATCTGGAACTAACACTCACACTAACGTTACTTTTATATATTGTGGTTTTAGATGTTATAAAATATTAAACAAACATCCTGGCATTGTGAGACATTTAGACAATGTAATGACACATTTCAAAATGTTTCACTTGATTTCATTCATGTAGTCAGGAATTATAATTTGGGAAAAGTCTAACTAGTAAAATGTGTACATGTTATGTCACAATAACACAATAACAACAGATGCAAGTAATCTTAGGCTACTCATCAGAGTGATATTCTTCACTGGATCCAGTTGCGCGACGCATCGCGTTGTGAGGTCAATTCTGAGTTATTTCTCTCAGCGCGTATTAATTTCTTCCAGTAACAAAAATAATGTTAACCGGGATGAACTTGTTTGTTCACGCGGCGGCGATGTGGGCGTTTACATGTGCGCACGTCTCACGTGGATATTTGAATCTGAAAAGTGCGATCGGCGCGTGGGCGTGACCGCATTAGATATAATGAGTTGAGACGGGAAAACTGGACATCGCGTTTGTTTCATACGGATTACTTTATCACAGAATATTTGTTTTGGACGTGACTTACTTCATTTAAAAGTAGACATTTCAAGCTTTCTATACATATATTTCTCATGTGTTTGAGGCGAGTATTCACGGAGATTCATGTTGTTTTATTTACGTGTCTGAGAAGAGAGGTGACAGAGAACACAACCTGTTTATTTTCTTTATTTTAGAAAAGCACATTGTTTTGTTGTTATTATGACTATACAGAAATAAAAGTAGACCCTTTGCAGTTTCAAACGATACATTATTCTTATCTGTACGATCAAAACTGACAGAGTATTTTTAGTTCTTTTCACGGTCATAAAGAAAATACGAGACAGCCCGCTTCGACCCCAGGGGGTTAAGGAGCTCGAGATCTGAGAGAGTTCTTCTCATAGTAAAGCGTTGAAGGATTTTCCACTTAGCTTAGCAATGACTTTCAAGGTGGATATGTAAGAGGTTGTAGCATTGGAACTCTCTTCCGAAGAAGAGACTTACTGGCCTTATTAACTTTAGGCCAGTAAGTTCGACTATGGAGATGTAATCAAAACAACACAGATTGAGTCATAAAATAAATCTATGTATTGAAAATAACTATTGTAATGATGGCTGTTTTGTAATGAAAGCAGTTCAAAACTCAGTTCAAAAGATTTGTTTGAAAGGTTCAGTTCAAAAAGTTCAGGGAGTTCATTGAAATGTTCAATTCAAAATGTTAAATTCAGGAAGATTTGTTTGAAAGGCTCAGTTCAAAATGTTCAGTTCAAAAAGATACAACTCAAAAGATCTGATACAAAAGACTCAGTTTGAGGAATCCAAAAATCATTAGAATTGTGGAACTGTATCTGTATCTGTAAAACTGCGTTTTTCCATCTCAAAAACATATCTAAATTGCGACCTATGCTCTCAACATCAAATGCAGAAATGCTAATTCATGCGTTTATGACCTCAAGGTTAGACTATTGTAATGCTTTACTGGGTGGTTGTTCTGCATGCTTGATTAATAAACTACAGTTGGTCCAAAATGTAGCAGCTAGAGTCCTTACTAGAACCAGGAAGTATGACCATATTAGCCCGGTTCTGTCAACACTGCACTGGCTCCCTATCAAACATCGGATAGATTTTAAAAGCTTGTTAATTACTTATAAACCCCTGAATGGCTTAGCTCCTCAGTACTTGAGTGAGCTCTTATCACATTATTGTCCTCCACGTCCGCTGCGTTCTCAAAACTCTGGCCATTTGATAATACCTAGAATATCAAAATCTACTACGGGTGGCAGATCCTTTTCCTATTTAGCACCCAAACTCTGGAACAATCTACCTAACACTGTTCGGGAGGCAGACACACTCTGTCAGTTTAAATCTAGATTAAAGACACATTTCTTTAACCTGGCTTACACATAACACACTAATACACTTCTCTTATTCAAATCCGTTAAAGGATTGTTAGGCTGTATTAATTAGATCAGCCGGAACCGGGAACACTCCTCATAACACACGATGTACCTGTTACATCGTAAGAAGAATGGCATCTACGCTAATATTTGTCTGTTTCTTTCTTATTCTGTTTCTCAGTCTGTGTCCGGATCAGATGGTGGATCGGCGCTGGGAGATGATGTCTGCGACCCTGATCGTCGGCGGAGGCCAGACACCTGGATGAGCCCCGGGGACATATCCCCAGTGAAGACCTTGACTTAAATACAATACAAATAAAAATAAAACAAAATAACTAAAAATATAATAAAATACCTAACTACATAATACTATTATTGTTAGAAATTGCAACAATATAAAAATAGAAATATAATACATTTAAAATTTAATTAAAACAATAAGCAAAAAAATAATAATAATAAACAATAATATCCTGGCCAGAGGAGAACTGGCCCCCCGACTGAGCCTGGTTTCTCCCAAGGTTTTTTTCTCCATTCTGTCACAGAGGGAGTTTTGGTTCCTTGTTGCTGTCGCCTCCGGCTTGCTCATTTGGGGACACTTAATTTCTAACGATTATCATCAATTTGATTTCATATATACTATTTAAACTAAACTGAGCTAGACAATGACATCTCTGAATTCAACAATGAAATGCCTTTAACTGAAAATTGAGTGTTAACTTATCTTAATCTTATTATACATTACTGACACTCTATCCTCCAATTTGATACTGTTAAGTGCTTTGACACAATCTGTATTGTTAAAAGCGCTATATAAATAAAGGTGACTAGAATTGTGGAGAAATTATTCAATCCAACATTTCCAAAGTAAGAAAAACAAATCCGTCAGAGAAAAAAAAAAAATACTCTTGAACAGTCACTCAAAACAAAGCTCAGTTCAGTTTATGACACCTAGTAGGCAATCAGAACTTTCCTACCAAATTCCTTGGGTGTTGGTTGGAACATAACTCTCACAACTATCAATGTTCAACGCTGGGAAGGCTCTCCATCTTACATCATCGCTGAAATAAATGTAGGACAAAAGACCAGACCTGCATATGTAACAGGCAGTGTTTAGTTCACAACACATTAAATTCACTGTTTTCAGTTACACATCAATACATACTAGCACCTATTTCCCTATTTAACATTTAACAGTCATACTTTCATCGTACTTTGACAGCTCAGATAATATTACGCTACTTAATTAAACAAAAACCACTCATTCGTTATCATCATCAACAAAATATAAACATAAGGAACTCATACACACAATCTTTTAACCATAATATCTCTTTTGCCTTGTAAAATGTATCAGCATTTAATTCTAACAGAGAAATACGTTTTCACTCTCTCTCAGTTGAATACATCAGTACACATTTAATCACGTTTATGGCAGTTTGCACATTGCACAATGGAGACATATCCATCTGCAGACTCGCAGCACCAGCAGTTTTAGAACCGCAGTTTCAGAACCACAGCCACAGAACCGGAAATGAGGGGCAGAGCTTATGTTCTTAACAGAGTAGCGCCACCTTTTTAAGGGGTAATTTGTTTTTATTACACACGATTCGTCATACTTTATCAGTCCCTCCAGGATTTCGCTGGACTTTTTTCTGATTTTTGCGGCCTAAAATGACTGATTTTGCTGCGGCTTTTCTCAAAATTTGCGGTGATATTTCAAGTCAAGTCAAGTCAAGTCGAGCTTTATTGTCATTCTGCTACATGTGTGGACATATAGTGGAACGAAATGTCGTGTCTCGCAGGACCACGGTGCTACATACTAGTTAAACATAAGATAAACATACAGCAATGCAAGTATAGGAAAAACGATAGTTCTATTTAATTAATATTACATATTTAAGCTAAGCATTTAAAAATTTGCTGTGCACACTACAGTCTCCGAGCTCACAGAGTCTCAGACACTAATATTTAGCTGAAACACTGTCTGGCCATCTGTGATTTCAGTATGGAAATAAATTTTATATATCTTATATGGGGATATATAAATTTATATTAATATATATTATATGTCTTTATAAATCTTATATGGAGATATAATTTTTCAGTATTACATGACATTGTGGGTGTATATTAGCACAGTTTGGTGTTTTGGTGGCGTCTGGCAGAGCGTTAGGACCCAGAAGCAGTGAAGCATAGGGCAGTTAAATGTACTAGAAAATATGCACAAATTTTTCATTGACTTGTAAAGTATTTTTCTTTGTACAGAGCTCGATTTAGGTATGACAAAAGTGCTGCAATTAATTAATTTTGACAACTAATAGAATGTTAGAATAGAATGACATAACTTTTTCAGAGTTCACAAAATTCAGTGAAGGTTGACTATGGTTATCTGCATGTCTCATCCATGAGAGGTCTATGCAATGATGGAGAACAAGATTTTGGGGGTGTTAAGACCCAGAACCAAGCTTACTGAGCAATAAAGCTATAGTGAGCCCTTTTATTAAAATACCTGGAGCCTAGGTAATACAAAAATAATACAAAAATTATAATTCACACAGTATTACTTAATGTAATTCACAACTATCTCAGTTACAATTAAGTACAAATTAATTGGGGGATTGGGGGATATGAACATGAAGTGCCAATCAAATGCCCATTCACATGTTTGTGAAGGGGCATTTGATTTACATTTGAGAGAAACTGAGATGATTGTAAACAAGGATACAAACTAGCCACTTTTCACTGAAAATTGCTGTTGTAAATTTAAAATAGGCCATCTGTGTAATTCAAGTAGATTCAATGAGTTGAAATCTCTTGCTACTTCATACTTCAATACAAAACAATGCTGAACTTTGACAAGAAAGAGATTTTTAAATGTTATAATAGTGATTCTATAATGTCTAAATATAAATCCATTAGCAAAACATGTGAAAAGAACTATATTACAGAGTGGAAATGGTAAAGGAGACAATAAAGGATCCTCTGCTGCCATTTAGTGGCCATAGTTGGAATCATTACATTCATTTTAATAGTATTTGTTTTTCTACCAGGTGAAATCTTGGCAGAAATCTTCCACTTAGCATGGCAAATTTTCCATGAATTATCTCTTTAAGTAAAAATGAAAGAAAAAAATGCAGATGTTCTTTAAAATAAATTTTACTATATAAAATTGTGCAAGAATATGAGGCAAATAAATAATATTATATTATATAACAAGTGAGCAATATTACATGTGTTTGAAAATAAATAAATAAATAAATAAATGTGTTCTACTGTCTGGGGTCTACCATCAGGAGTTAAAGGGGATGTTATGTGACACACTTTTGTTTTCTTTTTTTCTTTTTTTTTTCTTGTTTTTACTTTTTACTTTTTTCCCTATGGTATTAAAAAAGAGGGAAAGGGGTTCAAACCTTTATCACTTTTTTCACTCCTGATGAGTCTGTATCCTTCCATGCACAAGCTAGTAATGGGCTTTTGGTCATTGACTTGCAGAAAGTTTTCTGCACAAGTTAGTGTTGGAGGCTACTAGAATACAGGGGGGCGCCAGCACTGATCTTGCATACCCCTCGACAAATGTGCAGTTGCGCCCCTGATGATACATTAAGCATTTTAAAAACATTAATCTTGTTTAATGTAGTTGTACATAGTTCGTTTCATTGTATTATACAAGTTATTTCCTGTTTGAGATATTAAAAATATTGTTTGAAACTTCTGGTCATTTTATATGAAATATACTTTAATCACGAGATTCAAAATAAACGTTTACTCCAAAGTCAAGAACACGTGATTCATGCATTTTTCTATATGAAAACTAGGGGTGGGAATCGCAGGGTACCTCAAGATACGATATAATCACGATACATGGCTCACGATAACGATAATATCATGATACAGCGATTCTGCGATAATCGATATATTTCTAGAAAATCCTATAATGATATATCGCGATATCTGTCTAAACAAAATGCCTGTGAAAAGGTTAAGTGCAAGTTTTCTTTCTTTATTCAAGTCCAAACTGTTAGAAAACAGCAAAAAAAGTTCTGTAAATCAATTTTAACATGTTGAGTAAATTAATAATTTTATTCTTGGACTTATTAAAAGCTTACACTTTTCTTTTTCTCTGTGTGTAAACAAACACATTTAACTGCTTAACTTATATAGCCTCTCTCTCTCTCTCTCCATGTATATATAAATAAACCTGGTACATTTCAAAATTTACCCGGAGTGCTTTCTCAACCTTTCTACTCCTCTCATCACAAAAACGGAGCCCCGCACGGAAAAATAGCCGTTCACAATCACATCGCGTCTTTTGCGCGCTCGGGTTGGTTATTTCAAATGTAGACGCGCGGCAAGCACACACACACACTGCACACTTCTGCGCCGCATTACGGCTCTGACAGTGTTTTGTCTCGTCCTCCATGCCATAGGTGCAGATTTATGTTTCTGCTGGTCGGTGCCCACTGTTCACACTGCATAACGCGCACTTGTAATATCTGTGAGAGAGGGAGAGCATCCAGTTTTGTTCACATAAAACTGGACGCACCGGCGGCGCTCTCTCTCACTCATATAGTGAGGGAAATCCACCTGCGATCCGAGCGGAGAGGTTAGGCTACTCATGACTGAATGTGCGCTCTGCAATAATAACGTGATCGGTGCCTATGGTCCACGCTGATAACTGTTCCGGGGCAGTTTTTTAGTTTTCATCTCCATAAACGTGTATATATAGCAGTAGAGCTAATACAGTGGCTGAAAATCTGTTTATCATTCGGTTCCTCGTGCTTCCCCATCTTCATAGAGAACGCGCTTCATAGTTGCTCAGAGCGCTCTTGGAAAGAATGTGGAAATGGCGCGGCCGCGATTTCCACGCATTTTTAGATGCTGGGAGCAGGAAAATGTATTTAGAGCACCTTATTGTATTAATTAAAATATCGATATTTGGCGCCAGATATCGATTATCGTATCGCATGGAGAAGGATCACGATATATCGCCATATCGATTTATTGTCCCACCCCTAATGAAAACTAAAACATTTCAATAAAACACACACACACACACACACACACACACGCACGCACACACACACACACGCACATACACACACACACAAACAGCAGCATAATTTTGAAAGTAACAATCAAAATGTACACAATAATTAAATTCAAGTTTATCAAATGAACAATTCACTATTAAGCCCATTTTGTCATGACAATCGTGCATGAAAATTTACAAAATTAACAATTCACTCTTGGGCACATTTTGTCATGACAGTCTTGCATAAATTCAAACTAAAATGTATCAAATGAACAATTCACTCTTAGGTCCATTTTGTTATGACAGTCCTGCAAAAATAACTCCCCTGAACACAAGATGAAATATGAAGGGCACTCTGGAAGCTTCTGATTGTTCCATGAGATTGTTGAGGGCCTTTTCCTTGTCCTCTTCATCCATTATAAGGAAAAGAAGCTCTTCCATTGGCCCCCTGAGCAGATGTCTGTTGCAATGGAGCCATTTCACAACTTCTGTCATGTGTCGGATTACTGGGATCTCCTTCATTACAGAATATTATAAGAAAATGTAACATTAATATTTCTTATAAATGTATATATATATATATATATATATATATATATATATATACACACACACACATACACACACACACACACACACACACACACACACACACATACGGTGCCTTGCGAAAGCATTCAAAGCCCTTCATTTTTTTTCATGTTTTATGTTGCAGCCTTATGTTAAACTGCTTTAAATTACTTTTTTTCCCACATCAATCTACACTCTATACACCATAATGACAAAGCAAATAACAGGTTTTTTAACGTCTTTGCAAATGTATTAAAGATAAAAAAAAAGGATAAATGATTCCAATGATTCCATTCCTTGTCTGGGACAGTTGAAATTTAGCTCAGTTGCATTCATTTTGCTTGTAAATGTTACCACACTTTGAGTGACGTTAACCTGCGGCAAATTCAATTGAATGGGTATGATTTGGAAAGGCACACGTCTTAATAACAGCTGAAAATGCATATTAGAGCAAAGACCAATCCCTGCGGTAAAAAAAAACAAAACAAAACAAAAAAAAAAAAAACCTGCCTGTATAGCTCAGAGACTGGATTGCATCAAACCACACATCTGGGGAAGAGTTCAGAAAACAAATTATGCTGCATTGAAGGTTCACAGAAGCATGTAGCCTCCATTATCCATAATGGAAGATGTTTGGAGCAACCAGGACTCTTCCTAGAGCTGGCCTCCTGGCAAAACTGAGCAATTGATGGAGAAGGACTTTGGTTAGAGTGGTGACCAACAAGTTGATGGTCACTCTATTTGAGCTCCATGATCATATGTGGAGATAGGAGAAACCTACAGAAGGACAAACATCACTGCAACACTCCACCGATCTGGGCTTTATGGCGGTGTGGCCAGACTCAACCCTCTCATCAGTGAAGACACAAGAGAAACTCTGAGAAACAAGATTCTCTGGTCTGATGAACCTCAATTCTAAGCATCATATTTGAAGGAAACCAGCTCTGCTCATCACCTGCAGAGTACCATCCCAAAAGTAAAGTGTGCTCATGCTGTGAGGCTGTTTTTCAGCGGCAGGGACTGAGAGTGGAAGACAAACTCAGTGCACCAAAATATAGAGATAGTCTCAATGAAAACCCAGTCCAGAGAATTCAGAACCTCAGACTGGGCAGAAGGTTCAACTTCCAACAGGAGAATGACCCTAAGCACACAGCAAGAGTGGCTTATAGACAACTCTGTGAATGTCCTTGAGTGGCCCAGCCACAACCTGGGATTGAACTCAATCAAATATTTCTGGAGAAACCTGAAAATGTGCATCTTCCCCCATCCAACCTGACAGAGCTTGAGAGGTGAAGAGGCGAGGAGAAGAATGGCAGATAATTGCCAAATGATGATGTGCAAAGCTTGTCGCATCATACATAAAAGGATTTGAGACTGTAAGGGTGCTTCAGCTACAGGCCCGGCGCCAGAGGGGGGGCCGGGTGGGCTTTGCTTCTATCATGCTCGTAACTTCATTAAAAAAAAGTTTAATTGTGTTGTCACATTTATTGGTTAAAACTGATCTTTGTAAGATCGTGATGAATGAGTGACAGTTTTTAATATATTTAAAGGGAGCGCTCTTTGCATGCGGTATACGATAAAACATTCAGAATTTAAATAAAATGTGTTTTTCATGCTTGACAATCGGCCACGTACGACACAAGAGATAGCTAAATACTACACTATATAGCTAAAATAATAATTTCAGAAGCACAGAGGGATGTGATTCTGCAACTGAGCCTGGTCCAAACGCAGGATTTAGGTAAGGAAACGGTTATTAATTAGGCTATTTGTATTGGCTGCCATGCTAAATCACCTGCACCTGCTTGCTTTTCTGTTTAATTTAAGTGTTTATGTGAACGTATGCTGTAATAAGAAATAATTGTAACATTTTACCATAAGGTTACATTAGTTAATGTTAGTTAATGTATTAAAGTGTTAGTTCATTATTACACCCACCCTGGCCCCCCCCCAAGAAATATAAAAGCCCCCCCATGTCGTGCATCCTGGCACCGGGCCTGTTCAGCTAAGAACTGAGTTAAGGGTTTGAATACTTTTGCAATGTACTTTTTTCAGTTTTTAAATTTTTTTTTTTTTTTTTATAAATTTACAAAGTTGTGACAGTTCTGTTTTGCTTTGCCATTATGGTGTATGGAGTGTTGATTGATGTGGGAAAAAAAAGCAATTTAAAGCAGTTTAACATAAAGCCGCAACATAAAACGTGAAAAAAATGAAGGGAATACTTTCTGACTTTTTGAATATTTTCGCAAGGCATTGTGTGTGTGTGTGTGTGTGTGTGTGTGTGTGTATATCTATCTATATATATATATATATATATATATACACACACACAGGTGCATCTCAATAAATTAGAATGTCATGGAAAAGTTAATTTATTTCAGTAATTCAACTCAAATTGTGAAACTCGTGTATTAAATTAATTCATTGCACACAGACTGAAGTAGTTTAAGTCTTTGGTTCTTTTAATTGTGATAATTTTGGCTCACATTTAACAAAAACCCACCAATTCATTATCTCAACAAATTACAATATGGTGACATGCCAATCAGCTAATCAATTCAAAACACCTGCAAAGGTTTCCTGAGCCTTCAAAATAGTTTCTCATTTTGGTTCACTAGGCTACACAATCATTGGGAAGACTACTGATCTGACAGTTTTCCAGAAGACAATCATTGACACCCTTCACAAGGAGGGTAAGCCACAAACATTTATTGCCAAAGAAGCTGGCTGTTCACAGAGTGCTGTATCCAATCATGTTAACAGAAAGTTGAGTGGAAGGAAAAAGTGTGGAAGAAAAAGATGCACAACCAACCAAGAGAACCGCAGCCTTATGAGGATTGTAAAGCAAAATCGATTCAAGAATTTGGGTGAACTTCACAAGGAATGGACTGAGGCTGGGGTCAAGGCATCAAGAGCACCACCACACACAGACGTGTCAAGGAATTTGGCTACAGTTGTCATATTCCTCTTGTTACCACAGACAATGTCAGAGGCGTCTTACCTGGACTAAGGAGAAGAAGAACTGGACTGTTGCCCAAAGTCCTCTTTTCAGATGAGAGCAAGTTTTGTATTTCATTTGGAAACCAAGGTCCTAGAGTCTGGAGGAAGGGTGGAGAAGCTCATAGCCCAAGTTGCTTGAAGTCCAGTGTTAAGTTTCCACAGTCTGTGATGATTTGGGGTGCAATGTCATCTGCTGGTGTTGGTCCATTGTGTTTTTTGAAAACCAAAGTCACTGCACCCGTTTCCAAGAAATTTTGGAGCACTTCATGCTTCCTTCTGCTGACCAGCTTTTTAAAGATGCTGATTTCATTTTCCAGCAGGATTTGGCACCTGCCCACACTGCCAAAAGCACCAAAAGTTGGTTAAATGACCATGGTGTTGGTGTGCTTGACTGGCCAGAGACCAAAAAATGCAGATGAGCTGAAGGCCACTGTCAAACAAACCTGGGCTTCCATACCACCTCAGCAGTGCCACAAACTGATCACCTCCATGCCACGCCAAATTGAGGCAGTAATTAAAGCAAAAGGAGCCCCTACCAAGTATTGAGTACATATACAGTAAATTAACATACTTTCCAGAAGGCCAACAATTCACTAAAAACGTTTTTTTTATTGGTCTTATGAAGCATTCTAATGTTGTTGAATTGATGGGTTTTTGTTAAATGTGAGCAAAAATCATCACAATTAAAAGAACCAAAGACTTAAACTACTTCAGTCTGTGTGCACTGAATTTATTTAATACACGAGTTTCACAATTTGAGTTGAATTACTGAAACAAATGAACTTTTCCACGACATTCTAATTTATTGAGATGCACCTGTATATGTATGTGTATGTGTGTATATATATATATATATATATATATATATATATATATATATATATATATATTAGACAGATAGACAGATAGATCGGTAGATTGTAGGGTTTCTTCACTGTAATATACATGTATCTTGGCTAATTTCAAATTGGTCAGAAGGGGGTGCAAATGTAGCGGTGGGAAATGTCCAGTACCTTTCAGAGAAAACCCCAAAGTTCTCAGAAGAATAAGAGTCCACCATCTCCGTATGATTGGAATGTCACACTAGAAGACAAAATCATAGAGAAATCTTTAAATATCAACTGCTACAACATCATAAAGGTGAATTACTTTAACTGAAAACTACTTACATATGTAAAATCAAAGGTTGCTCCCAAGACAAGATGTACTGGAAAACAACAAAAAATAAGAATATTCTCCCTGTAGATGGCACAAAAAAAACTTTCTTGTGTCTTATTTAACAACTAAATAATCACACCAGTAATTGGTTGCAAAAATGTATATAGCCTAAAATAAATAAATAAGTACACTGGTAAACTATTATGCAATAATATATTGTGAGTACATATATTAAACAAACAACTCAAGATATTCATACCTCCACAGACAACTGCTTTGTTGAAGTGGATTTGAAGATGACTTTTTAATTTGACCAGTTTGGCTGGCTTAAACATGCTGGCCAAGTAGAAAATTGCTGGTAATTGCTGTAACACTTGTTGCACTGCTGCAGCTCAGGTAATTTGTCACCTCTCTGAATCCTTATATGTCTCTACAAGAGATGAAACCACACACAATTATCTCAATGATGACAAATGGGATTAAAATAACTAAACTATAAGGTAATATTAACTCACAAACAATGCATATAACAGAGGAAAGTAAAGCAAACTATTTTATTTTTATGAATAATAAACGTCTTCAAAACTTCACCGCAAGGCCCATTTACAATATGCGATCCGAAAGTGAATAGAGACATCTGCAGAAAAAAAGTTCTATAGGCTACTATAAAGTATGACAACAAATTCAAGCTTCAGTATAAGATAATAAAGCCAAGCACACATTAAGTATTTAGCAGATAAACGCTTAACGTAATATATACGATAATCATTAAACATATGATAGCAAAAACATTACAGACTACTCACGGTGCTCTCTCGTTGTCAATAACTCCGCCCCTCACTTCCGGTTCTGTGGCTGCGGGTCTGCAGATGGATACTATAGGGCAAATTGCGTACGCACCAAATCCAAAGAAAATAGAACATTTGAAGGCTATTTTTAGACTTCACGTAATTGGACAATCATTGGACAATCAAAATGTCAATAGTCACACTGAAATGCATTTCACTTAAATTTGACAAATTTTCTTACACTCTTTTACTTATTGCTAGTTAGTTTACTATTTTAATAGCCTCTTTAATTATTTCCTTTTTGTATTTAATTTTCTAAATTATACAGGGTTACAATTACTATAATCACTCTTTGTTGTTTAAATCGCTACATATAGTAACAGATCCAAATGCACTTTATTTGAAAGAGCGTGGTACCCACAGAAAGTGTTTACACGATTTTATGAACATTCATGAATTCCTTTATTATATATATATTCATCTTTTTCTATGAATCCAAGCCGAGACTTTTATTTTAAAATGGGAAAATTGCGTATGGGGCCGTCTCTATCAGTGTTGCCAGATTGTACGGTTTTGAATTTGATTGTGCGGGTAAATATTGGCTTGGGTGGGTGGACAAAATTTGGGCTGGTTTTTGGTCAGTTTGGCGGTTTTCAAAACATATAAATTGTATAGGCTAATTGGTTAACAAACAAGCCCAAGTGTGCATATATAGCCTACAGCATGCATCCAATCAGTCATCACAACGTTACTAAACACACACGCAGGCTGCAAAGATGACTGGTGCTATGTTGACGTCGTGGCCACACTTTTAGCCAATCACTACCCAGATAGCAAGCAGAAGTTGAATCAACGTCGATTTTTGGTTGTAACGGTTAGTATCGGTCGTCAATCAAATTTCGATGTTGAATCAACGTTCATTATTTGGTTGGTACATCAGAACGTTATTAGGCCAACAATAAAACATCGATTCAACGTCGAAATCACGTTGGCTTATCAACCGACACAGCCGACGCATCTGATCGAAATCATAAGGTCTGATACAGGTTAAAACTCGGTCAGAGGAATCAGAGATCTGCGCGTGCACTCTCACAGAGTGGAGCAGGCCTGTAACTGTACCCGGGTAACTAAAATGAATTTTTATTCATTATTAAGTTGGCTTGAGAAAGCCAACTTACTGAAATCCTATTTAAACTTCTTCATACTATTATTAAGTTGGCTTGAGAAAGCCAACTTACTGAAATCCTATTTAAACTTCTTCTTATTATTATTAAGTTGGCTTGAGACAGCCAACTTACTGAAATCCTATTTAAACTTCTTCTTATTATTAAGTTGGCTTGAGAAAGCCAACTTACTGAAATCCTATTTAAACTTATTATTATTATTAAGTTGGCTTGAGAAAGCCAACTTACTGAAATCGTGCTTAAACTTATTAAGATGGCTTGAGAAAGCCAACTTACTGCAATCCTATGTAAACTTATTATTATTATTATTGTTGGCTTGAGAAAGCCAACTTACTGAAATCCTATTTAAACTTATTATTATTATTAAGTTGGCTTGAGAAAGCCAATTTACTGAAATTGTGCTTAAACTTATTAAGTTGGCTTGAAAAAGCCAACTTACTGAAATCCTGTCTAAACTTCTTCTTCTTCTTCTTCTTCTTCTTCTTCTTCTTCTTCTTCTTCTTCTTCTTCTGAGACCAAATTTTAAAATGTATCTCCTCCTAGACCTTTAAAGCTACAACCACCAAACTCGGCCCAGATCTTCAAACTGGTCTGACTCGGGTTGCTATATCATTTCTAACTGATCCGGCTTACGGTTTTCGTAAAAATTACGATGAAAACTGCGAAAAATCCCATAGACTTACATTGACGGAATGTTCAGATGAGCCAAGACTCATCAAACACCAACTGTCAAACTTTCAAATGTAAACACACTGAAGCCTATTGAAATCAATTAAGCTTCATTTCTATGTACTATTTCTAATCCATTTAAACTCATTTAAGCTTCCACTCTATATAATATTTCTAATATTTCTAATCTAAATCATGCTAGCAACATGCTAATCATGCTAGAAACATGCAAATCAGGCTAGAAACATATTAATAACATGCTAATGATGCTAGAATCATGCTAGCGACATGCTAATCATGCTGGAAACATGCTAGCGACATGCTAATCATTCTAACAACATGCTAGCGACACACTAATCATGTTGGAACACGTTAGCAACATGCTAGTAACTTGCTAATCATGCAAGGATCATGCTAGCAACATCCTAGTAACTTTGCTAATCATGCTAACAACATGCTACTAACATGCTAATCATGATAACAACATGCTACTCACTTGCTAGTCATGCTAACAACATGCTAGCCACTTGCTAGTCATGCTAGCAAAATGCTAAACACATGCTAACAACATACTAGGAACTAATTAATCATGCTAACAAAATGCTAGTCACTTGCTAGTCATGCTATCAACATGCTAGTCACTTGCTAGTCATGCTAGTCACTTGCTAGTCATGCTAGCAACATGCTACTCACTTGCTAGTGATGCTAGCAACATGCTAGTCACTGGCTAGTCATGCTAGAATCATGCTAGCGATACGATAGTCATGCTAGAAACATGCTAGTGACATGTCAATCATTGCTAATAACATGCTAGCGAAATGCTAATCATGCTGGGACATGCTAGCGACATGCTAGTAACTTGCTAATCATGCTAGAATCATGCTAGCAACATGCTAGTAACTTTGATAATCATGCTAACAACATGCTAACAACATGCTAATCATGCTAACAACATGCTAGTCACTTGCTAGTCATGATAGCAACAAGCTAGTCACTGGCTAGTCATGCTACAATCATGCTAGCGATATGCTAATCATGCTGGAAAAATGTTAGTGACATGCTAATCATGCTGGAAACATGCTAGCTACATGCTAATCATGCTGACAACATGCTAGCGACATGCTAATCTGCTGGAACATGCTAGCGACATGCTAGTAACTTGCTAATCAGGCTAGAATAATGTTAGCAACATGCTAGTAACTTTGCTAATCATGATAACAACATGCTAGTCACTTGCTAGTCATGCTAACAACATGATAGTCACTTGCTAGTCATGCTAGCAAAATGCTAGAAACATGCTAACAACATACTAGGAACTCGTTAATCATGCTAACAACATGCTAGTCACTTGCTAGTCATGCTAATAACATGCTAGTCACTGGCTAGTCATGCTAGAATCAAGCTAGCAATATGCTAATCATGCTGGAAACATGCTAGTGACATGCTAATCATGGTAACAACATGCTAGCAACATGCTAATCATGCTGGAACATGCTAGCGACATGCTAATAACTTGCTAATCATGCTAGCAACATGCTAGTAACTTTGTTAATCATGCTAAAAACATGCTATTAACATGTTAATCATGCTAACAACATGCTAGTCACTTACAAGTCATGCGAACAACATGCTAGTCACTTGCTAATCATGCTAGTAACATGTTAGTCACTTGCTAGTAATCCTAGCAAACATGCTAGTCACTTGCTAGTCATGCTAGCAACATGCTAGTCACTTCCTAGTTATACTAACAACATGCTAGTCATTTTCTAGTCATGCTAGCAAACATGCTAGTTATTTCCTAGTCATGCTAACAAACATGCTAGTCATGCTAGCAAACATGCTAGTCACTAGCTAGTCATGATAACAACATGCTAGTCACTTGCTAGTCATGCTAGCAAACATGCTACTCACTTGCTAGTCATGTTAACAACATGCTAGTCACTTGCTAATCATGCTAGTAACTTGTTAACGACATGCTAGCAACATGCTAGTCAATTGCTAATAATGCGAACAACATGCTAGTCACTTGCTAATCATGCTAGCAACATGCTAGTCACTTCCTAGTCATGCTAACAACATGCTAGTCATTTGCTAGTCATGCTCACAACAAGCTAGTCACTTGCTAGTCGTGTTAGTAACATGCTACTCACTTGCTAGTCATGCTTGCAAAATGCTAGAAACAAGCTAGTAACTTGCTAATCTGTCTGTCTGTCTATGTCTATGGTATTCTGGTAAATTGTATGGTTTTCAAAACTTTAAAACTACTTTAAACTTCAAACTAGTTAAAACTGAAAACCTTAAAACTTTAAGCTTTAAAACTACTGCAAACTTTCTGGCTAGGCTTTTTCAAGCCAACTTAAAGTTTGTCTACTAACTTTACTATCTAGTTATTAAGTTGGCTTGAAAAAGCCAACTTACTGAAATCCTGTCTAAACTTCTTCTTCTTCTTCTTCTTCTTCTTCTTCTTCTTCTTCTTCTTCTGAGACCAAATTTTAAAATGTATCTCCTCCTAGACCTTTAAAGCTACAACCACCAAACTCGGCCCAGACCTTCAGACTGGTCTGACTCGGGTTGCTATATCTTTTCTAACTGATCCGGCTTACGGTTTTCGTAAAAATTACGATGAAAACAGCGACAAATCCCATAGAATTACATTGATGGAATGTTCAGATGGGCCAAGACTCATCAAACACCAACTGTCAAACTTTCAAATGTAAACACACTGAAGCCTATTGGACTCAATTAAGCTTCAATTCTATGTACTATTTCTAATACATTTAAACTCATTTAAGCTTCCACTCTATTTAATATTTCTAATCTAAATCATGCTAGCAACATGCTAGTAACATTTTAATCATGCTAGAAACATGCTAATAACATGTTAATAATGCTAGAATCATGCTAGCGACATGCTAATCATGCTGGAAACATTCTAGCGACATGCTAATCATGCTAACATGATGTTAACGACATGTTAATCATGCTGGAAACGTTAGTGACGTGCTAGTAACTTGCTAATCATTTTAGAATTATGCTAGCAACATGATAGTCACTTGCTAATCATGCTAGCAACATGCTAGACACTTGCTAGTCATGCTAAAAACATGCTAGTCATACTAACAAAATGCTATTCACTTGATAGTCATGCTAGCAAATTGTTACAAACATGCTAGCATGACTGACAACAACATACTAGCAAATTGCTAATCATGCTAGTGACATGCTAGTAACTTGCTAATGATATGCTAGCAAATAGCTAATCATGTTAATGACATGCTAGTCACTTGCTAGTCATGCTAGCAAACATGCTAGTCACTTGCTAGTCATGTTAGCAACATGCTAGTCACTTGCTAGTCGTGCTAACAACATGCTAGTCACTTGCTAATAATGCTAGTAACATGCTAGTCACTTGCTAGTCATGCTATCAAACATGCTAGTCACTTGTTAGTCATGCTAACAACGTGCTAGTCACTTGCTATTCATGCTAGCAACAAGCTAGTCACTTGCTAGTCATACTAACAACATGCTAGTCACTTGCTAGTCATGCTAGCAAACATGCTAGTCACTTGCTAGTCATGCTAACAATGTGCTAGTCACTTGCTAATCATGCTAACAACGTGCTAGTCACTTGCTAGTCATGCTAGCAAACATGCTAGTCACTTGCTAGTCATGCTAGCAACGTTCTAGTCACTTGCTAATCATGCTAACAACGTGATAGTCACTTGCTAGTCATGCTAGCAAACATGCTAATCACTTTTTAGTCATGCTTGCAACGTGCTAGTCACTTGCTAATCATGCTAACAACGTGCTAGTTACTTGCTAGTCATGCTGGCAAACATGCTAATCACTTGCTAGTCATGCTTGTAACGTGCTAGTCACTTGCTAGTCATGCTAACAATGTGCTAGTCACTTGCTAATCATGCTAGCAAACATGCTAGTCACTTTCTAAAAATGCTAGCAAACATGCTAGTCACTTGCTAGTCATGCTAGCAAACATGCTAGTCACTTGCTAGACATCCTAGCAACATGCTAGTCACTTGCTAGTCATGCTAGCAACATGCTAGTCATTTGCTAATCATGTTAACAACATGCTAGTCACTTGCTAATCATGCTAACAATAGCTAGTCACCTGCTAATCATGCTACTACCTTGCTAACAAAATTCTAGCAACTTGCTAATCATGCTAGAATCATGTTAGCAACATGCTAGTAACCTGCTAATCATGCTAACAACATGCTATTAACTTGCTAATCATGCTAGAACATTCTAGCGACATGCTAGTCATTTGCTAATCATGCTAACAACATGCTAGTCACTTGTTAATCATGCTAACAATAGCTAGTCACCTGCTAATCATGCTAGTACCTTGCTAACAAAATGCTAGCAACTTGCTAATCATGCTAGAATTATGTTAGCAACATGCTAGTAACTTGCTAATCATGGTAACAACATGCTATTAACTTGTTAATCATGCTAGAACATACTAGCGACATGCTAGTAACTTTGGTAATCATGCTAAAATCATGCTAGCGACATGCTAATCATGCTAGCGACATGCTAGTCACTTGCTAATCATGCTAACAAGATGCTAGTAACTTGCTAGTCATGTTATCAAAATGCTAGAAACATGTTAACAACATACTAGCAACTCAACTTGCTAATCATGCTGACAACATGCTACCAACTTGCTAGTCATGCTAGCAACATGCTTGTCATTTGCTAGTAATGCTAACAACATGCTAGTCACTTGCTATCAACTACAAAAATCTGTTTATCTGTCTGTCTGTCTGTGACTATCTGTTTTTCTGGTAAATTGTATGGTTTTCAATACTTTAAAACTTCAAACTTTAAAACTACTTTAAACTTCAAAGTAGTTAAAACTGAAAACCTTCCAACTTTAAGCTTTGAAAACTACTTCAAACTTTCTGGCTAGACTTTTTCAAGCCAACTTAAAGTTTGTCTACGAACTTTACTAACTAGTTATTATTATTATTCTGAGACTAAAATTATCAATTCTAATTCCTCCTAGAGCTTTAACTCTACAGACTCCAAACTCAGCCCAGATCTTCAGACTGATCTGAAGTTAATTGCTATATCTTTTCTAACTGATCAGACTTACGGTTTTAATAAAAATGAAGATTAAAAATCATAAAAATCCCTTAGACTTACATTGACGGAATGTTCAGATGGGCCAAGACTATTGAAACTCCAACTGTCAAAATTCAAATCTAAACACACTATCTATCTAAACACACTGAAGCCAATTAGACTCAATCAGACTGCCCTTCTATTGTACTATTTCTAAGCCATTCAAACTCATTCAAACTCATCTATCTAATATTTCTTATCTGTCTGTCTGTCTGTCCATCTATCTATCTATCTATCTATCTATCTATCTATCTATCTATCTATCTATCTTTCTATCTATCTATCTATCTATCTATCTATCTATCTATTTATCTTCTGACTCTATCTATCTATCTATCTATCTATCTATCTTCATAGCAACACTCTAGCAACCATCCAAACTTACTCTGAGCAACCACTCAGAGTACCCTAGCAACCGCTTTACAACACCTTATCTATCTATCTATAATCTAACTCTATCTATCTTTCTATATATATATATATATATATATATATATATATATATATATATATATATATATATATTTATCTATCTATCTATCATCTGACTCTATCTATCTATCTATCTATCTATCTATCTATCTATCTATCTATCTATCTATCTATCTATCATTCACTCTATCTATCTATCTATCTATCTATCTATCTATCTATCTATCTATCTATCATCTGACTCTATCTATCTATCTATCTATCTATCTATCTATCTATCTACTATCTATCCTAGCGACATGCTAATAATGCTAGAAACATTAACAACATGCTATTAGCATGCTAATCATGCTAGCAACATGCTAGTTACTTGCTTATCATTCAAAAAAATGCTAGCGACATGCTAGTAACTTGCTAATCATGCTAGAAACATGCTAGTGACATGTTAGTAACTTGTTCATCATGCTAGCAACATGCTAGTCACTTGCTAGCCTTGCTAGCAAAATGCTAGTAACATGCAAATAATGCTAAAACATGCTAGAAACATGCTAGTTACTTGCTAATCTTGCTAGCAACATGCTAATCACTTGCTAATCATGCTAGTGACATGACAGTCACTTGCTAACTTCATAACAAAACTCTAGCAACTATCGAAACCAACCTAGCAACCACCCTGATTACCCTAGCAACGCCATGGAAACCACCCCGAGTACCCTTGCAACCACATTAAAAACACCCTAGTAACCAACCCGGGTACCTTAGCAACCGCATAGCAACACCCTAGCAACCACCCAGTGTACCCTAGCAACCACATAGCAGCACCCTAGCAACCACCCCGGGTACCTTGGCAACTGCATAGTAACACCCTAGCAACCAGCCCAAGTACCCTAGCATCTGCATAACAACAGCTTAGCAACCATCCCGGGTATCTTAGCAACCCCATAGAAACACCCTAGCAACCACTCCGGGTACCTTAGCAACCACATAGCAACACCATAGCAACCACCCCGGGTACCATAGTAAATGCATAGTGACACCTTAGCAAACACACCGAGTACCCTAGCAACACCGTAGTAACCAACCAGTGTACCTTAGCAACCGCATAGCAAAACCCTAGTAACGATCCAGTGTACCCTAGCAACTACATAGCAACACCCTAGCAATCATCCCGGATACCTTAGCAACTGCATAGCAACACCCTAGCAACCACTTGAAGTACACTAGCAAATCATAGCAAGACTCTAGCAACTGCCCGGGTACCTTAGCAACCACACTGCAACACCTTAGCAACCACCCCATGTACCCTAGCAACACCCTAGCAACCAACCTGAGAACCCTAGCAACCGCATAGCAACACCCTAGCAATCACCCCAAGTACCCTAGCAACCACATACCAAGACCCTAGTAATCAGCCAGTGTACCCTAGCAACCGCATAGCAACACCCTAGCAACCGTTCAGGGGCACACTAGCAACCACCCCAAATACCCTAGCAACCACATACCAACACCGTAACAACCATCCAGAGCACCTTAGCTACCACATAGCAACACCTTAGCAACCACCTAGAATTCCCTAGCAACCAGTCTGCGGTTCTTAGCATCTATCTATCTATCTATCTATCTAACTTTAAGCTTCTAAAACTACGTTAAACTTCAAACTAATTCAGACTGAAAACCGTCAAACTTAAAACTTCTCAAACTTTTCAAACTTAAACTTTTTAAACTTCTTAAACTTTTTTAAACTTTTCAAACTTTTTAAAACTTTCTGGTCCGGCTTTCTCAAGCCAACTTAAAGTTTGTCTCGACAAACTTTTTTATCTACTTATTAAGTTGGCTTGAGAAAGCCAACTTACTGAAATCCTATTTAAACTCATTATTATTAAGTTGGCTTGAGAAAGCTAACTTACTGAAATCCTATTTAAACTTATTATTATTATTAAGTTGGCTTGAGAAAGCCAACTTACTGAAATCCTATTTAAACTTCTTATTAAGTTGGCTTATCTATCTATCTACAATCTGACTATTTCTATCTATCTATCTATCTATCTATCTATCTATCTATCTATCTATCTATCTATCTATCTATCTATCTATCTATCTATCTATCTCTCTCTCTGACAGACTGTATTGCCTTCAAAACATTCAAATTTTAAGCTTTTAAAACTATTTTAAACTTTAAACTTTTTCAGACTAAAACTTAAAACTTCTTAAATTTCTTAAACTTTTTTAAACTTTTCAAACTTTTTAAAACTTTCTGGTCCGGCTTTCTTAAGCCAACTTAAAGTTTGTCTCGACAAACTTTTTTATCTAGTTATTATTAAGTTGGCTTGAGAAAGCCAACTTACTGAAATGCTATTTAAACTTCTTCTTCTTATTATTATTATTATTATTATTAAGTTGGCTTGAGAAAGCCAACTTACTGAAATCCTATTTAAACTTCTTCTTATTAAGTTGGCTTGAGAAAGCCAACTTACTGAAATCCTATTTAAACTTCTTATTATTCTTCTGAGACTAAAATTATCAACTCTAACTCCTCCTAGAGCTTTAACTCTACAGACTCCAAACTCAGCCCAGATCTTGAGACTGATCTGAAGTTAGTTGCTATATCTTTTCTAACTGATCCGACTTACGGTTTTCATAAAAATGAACATTAAAAATCATAAAAATCCCATAGACTTACATTGACGGAATGTTCAGATGGGCCAAGACAATTCAAACTCCAACTGTCAAAAATTCAAATCTAAACACACTGAAGCCCATTAGACTCAATCAGACTGCCCTTCTATGTACTATTTCTAACCCATTCAAACTCATTCAAACTCATCTATCTAACATTTCTTATCTATCTATCTATCTATCTATCTATCTATCTATAATCTGACTCTATCTATCTATCTATCTATCTATCTATCTATCTATCTATCTATCTATCTATCTATCTACAATCTGACTATTTCTTTCTATCTATCTATCTATCTATCTATCTATCTATCTATCTATCTATCTGATTATTTCTTTCAATCTATCTATCTGATTATTTCTATCTATCTATCTATCTATCTATCTATCTATCTATCTATCTATCTATCTATCTATCTATCTATCTACAATCTGACTATTTCTATCTATCTATCTATCTATCTATCTATCTATCTATCTATCTATCTATCTATCTATCTACAATCTGACTATATACATCTATCTATCTGCTAGCAACATGCTAGTAACTTGCTAATCATGATAGTAACATGCTAATCATGCTAGAAAAATGCTAGTAACATGCGAGTAACTTGCTAGTCATGCTAACAACATGCTAGTCATCCTAAAACATGCTAGTAACCTGCTAATCATGCTAGCAAACATGCTAGTCACTTGCTAGTCATGCTAACAACGTGCTAGTCACTTGCTAATCATGCTAGTAACATGCTAGTCACTTGCTAGTCAAGCTAGCAAACATGCTAGTCACTTGCTAGTCATGCTAAACACATGCTAGTCATGCTAAAAACATGCTACTCACTTGCTAGTCATGCTAGCAAATTGTTAGAAACATGCTAGCAACATACTAGCAACTTGCTAATCATGTTAACAACATGCTAGTAACAACCTAGCAACCACACGGGGTACCGTACCAACCGCTTAGCAACACCTTAACAACCGCCCCGGGTACAGTAGCAACCGCATAGCAACACCTTAGCAACCACCCCAGGTACCCTAGCAACCGCATAGCAACAGCTTAGCAAGCACTCAGATTACCCTAGCAACTCCCTAGCAACCATCCCAAGAACCCTAGCAACCCCAGAGCAACAACCTAGCAACCACCTTGGACACCCTAGCAACCACATAGCA
Source organism: Spinibarbus caldwelli (assembly GCA_039654775.1). Taxonomy (NCBI): domain Eukaryota; kingdom Metazoa; phylum Chordata; class Actinopteri; order Cypriniformes; family Cyprinidae; genus Spinibarbus; species Spinibarbus caldwelli. Next base: position 8,390,762 of record CM077227.1, on the reverse strand, counting down.
ACACCTTAGCAACCACCCTGAGTACCATAGCAACTGCATAGCAACACCCTAGCAACCGTCCTACGTACCCTAGCAACCGCACCAGATACCCTAGCAACCGTATAGCAAAACCCTAGCAACCTCCCAGAGTACTCTAGAAACCACATAGCAAAACCCTAGCAACCACCCTGGACACCCTAGCAACCGCATAGCAACACCTTAGCAACCACCCTGAGTACCATAGCAACCGCATAGTAACACCTTAGCAACCACCCTGAGTACCATAGCAACCGCATAGCAACACCCTAGCAACCGTCCTAGATACCCTAGCGACCGCATAACATTACCCTAGCAACCACCCCAAGTACCCTAGCAACCGCATAGCAACACCCTAGCAACAATCCAGAGCACCTTAGCAACCGCATAGCTATACCCTAGCAACCACCCCAAGTACCCTAGCAACCACATAGCAACACCCTAGCAACAATCAGGAGCACCTTAGCTACCACATAGCAACATCCTAGCAACCACCTAGAATACCCTAGCAACCACTCTGAGGTCCTTAGTTGGCCTCAGATCTATCTATCTTAGCATTTATATATCTTAGCAGATCTATCTATCTATCTATCTATCTATCTATCTATCTATCTATCATCTGACTAATTCTATCTATCTATCTATCTATCTATCTATCTATCTATCTATCTATCTATAAAACTTTAAGCTTTTAAAACTACATTAAATTTCAAACTAATTCAGACTGAAAACCGTCAAACTTAAAACTTCTCAAACTTTTCAAACTTAAACTTTTTAAACTTCTTAAACTTTTTTAAACTTTTCCAACTTTTTCAAACTTTCTGGTCCGGCTTTCTCAAGCCAACTTAAAGTTTGTCTCGACAAACTTTTTTATCTAGTTATTAGTGGTGCTTGCCAAAGGCAAGGCATCACTATTGTTATCTTGCATACTTATTATTCTTCTTCTTATTCTTATTCTTATTCTTATTCTTCTTCTGGACAAAACTTCGGCGCGTTACTCCTCCTGCACCGTTTGTCACAGACCCATGAATGAGGTGTCATATCGACCGGCTCATTGAGGAGAGGTGTGCTATATCTTTTCTAAGCGATCGGACCTACGATGTTCGCACAGCGGACGAAAAAGCGGGCAAAAAAGTCCCATTGACTTACAATGGCGGAATGTTCATGAATTTGAATCTCAACTGTCACTTTCTCACACACACACACACACACACACACACACACACACACACACACAGGCCCTTAGGAACCCCTTCTCTCTCTCTCTCTCTGTAACTCACACACACTCATTTGACTCATCTTTTAAGTAACCAATAAGTAAGTAATGACCTATGATCTTCATAGCCACACCCTAGCAACCACTTACAGCACCCTAGCAACCACCCCATAGACCTCCATTTAAACAGATCAAAAGGGATATCTTTGGATAGAAATGTCATTTGCTCTTTTGATTCAGAGCAAACAGGACTTCCATCATGCTACACATGCTAGCAGTGAATAGCTACATGCTAATAATGATTAGCTAAGTGCTAAAACATGCTAAATATTCCAACACACACACACACACACACACACACACAGAGTCTGGCATATGTGGTTTACGGGGACTCTCCATAGGTGTAATGGTTTTTATACTGTACAAACTGTATGTGCTATCGCCCTACACCAACCCTACACCTAAACCTACCCCTTACAGGAAACTTTCTGCATTTTTAGATTTTCAAAAAAAACACCATTTAGTATGTTTTTAAGCCTTTTGGTTTACGGGGACATAGGCAGTGTCCTCATAAAGCACCTTCACGTTGTAGTACCCATGTAATTATACACATTTGTGTCCTCATAAACCATATATACCAGTTCTCACACACACACACACACACACACACACACACACAGGGCCTAAGGAATCATCTCTCTTTCTCTCTGTTTCTCTCTCTCATGGCATAAAATTTCTTAGCCAAATTCCAAATTCTGCAACATTACGTTTATAACCTGCCTTGTTCTTCTGATGACAAGCTTCCACTTTACTTTCACATTGTGTTCCGTACATAAACAGATAAACGTTTGTACATGATTGTACAGCCAATGAAATCACACTTTCACTATGGACCTTGTTCACAGACTATTGTGATGAGGCAAATCTGTAATATTCAGGGTTTGTACAAGGTGCTTAAAGTGCTTGAAGTACTTGAATTTGACGTTTTGAAATTTAAGTCCTGGAAAACCCTTGAAAACAGCTATATTTATGAAAAAGTATTTGAAAAATACTTGAAATTTTAAAAGGCAGTATATATGAAATTATTGTTCATTTTTGGTTTCGATAAAAACAATCTTTTCATGCAAATTTAACAATGCAGTGCATGTTAAATAAATACAGAGCCATTTCACCTGGCTTTTGGGAGCGCATAAGATCTCGCGATACTTCTTGAGCTGAAAAGCGGTCTCGCGTTATCAGCATAAAGTTGAGTTTGTGGTAAAACCTTTGATAGTACTTGCATTATATTATTCAGTCTTTTATTGCGTGTGCTGTTTGTTTGGGTTTCATTTGAGAACACACACAAACTCTGACGCGCTTTGTGTTGCGCTGTTATCATTTACAAGCTTGGAGCGCATCTCCATCTCAGCAGCTCGGTCCACAAACTCTTCCTCTGCATATGCTGAGTTTAGGATGCTTAACATTCATCTGGGGAAAAAAAATGTGTGTGTGTGTGTGTGTGTGTGTGTGTTATCTCACATGGTGTCTACAGTGTCCGAGTTTTGCCACGGCAAGCACCACTCACATTTTCTTCAGGAAATGTACATTCTAGTTATTATTATTCTTCTGAGAATAAAATTTCTGACTTCTACTCCTCCTAGAGCTTTAACTCTACAAACTCCAAACTCAGCCCAGATCTTCAGACTGATCTCACCGAGTGTGCTATATCTTTTCTAACTGATCAGACTTACGGTTTTCATAAAAATGAACATTAAAAATCATAAAAATCCCTTAGACTTACATTGACGGAATGTTCAGATGGGCCAAGACTATTCAAACTCCAACTGTCAAAAATTCAAATCTAAACACACTGAAGCCCATTAGACTCAATCAGACTGCCCTTCTATGTACTATTTCTAACCCATTCAAACTCATTCAAACTCATCTAATATTTCTAATCTATCTATCTATCTATCTATCTATCTATCTATCTATCTATCTATCTATCTATCTATCATCTGACTCTATCTATCTATCTATCTATCTATCTATCTATCTATCTATCTATCTATCTATCTATCTATCATTCACTCTATCTATCTATCTATCTATCATTCACTCTATCTATCTATCTATCTATCTATCTATCTATCTATCTATCTATCTATCTATCTATCTATCTATCTATCTATCTATCTATCTATCATTCACTCTACCTATCTATCTATCTATCTATCTATCTATCTATCTATCTATCTATCTATCTATCTATCTATCTATCTATCTATCTATCTATCTATCTATTATCTGACTATTTCTATCTATCTATCTATCTATCTATCTATCTATCTATCTATCTATCTATCTATCTATCTATCTATCTATCTATTATCTGACTATCTATCTATCTGAGATCTATCTCTCACACACACACACAAACAAACATACCTTCCCTATTTAACACATACACAAACACACACACACAAGAAATAGACCGAAAATGTGAAGCTTTAATATATACACTGCATTTATTCGCATTTGTATTAGCATTATTTCTTAACCCTCATAAGATCTGTTTTTCCTGTTTACACCTGTGTCCTTTGGGGTCAATATGACCCCAAAATTGAAAGAGTAATTGTAAAACATTTATAAATTTTTAATCATACAAATAATATATCATTTTTTTTTTTTTTTTTTTGTTTACTTCTCATCTCTACATTAATGCTGTGTTTTGGGAGAAATGAAGTACTTTTGTACCTGTTTACCACAAAAATCCTCAACTACACCATTAGCTTGCATGTGAAATATTACATTTTAATGAATAAATCTCTTAAATGATGATCTAAATTTAATTTAAATTGTTTCTGGAGATTGATCTAGGTGTTAGGTGTACAATTCTGCCATCTGGTGGTTTGAGAAAAACTTGTAGAAATCAGTTTTTGAAAGAATAGTGTAATGACCATATATATCCAGCAGAGGCCCATAGAGAGCCATTCATTTATAAATTTGAGGGAAGAGATAAAGACTAATGATCTGATATCATATTTATATTTTTAAATTTATCTTTTATATTTATTTACATATTCATGAAAATGTATGGCTATACATATGTTTGGATTAAAATCCAGTATAATTTTATTTATTTATTTTATTTTTTTACACACACACATATATATATATATATATATATATATATATATATATATATATATATATATATATATATATATTATTTTTTTTTTAATGTTTTTATATATATCTGAAAGCCTTGAGATATATCTGAAAGCTAAATGAAGCCTGAAGTTGTTGTAGTTTTGAAGATTTCACTGTTTGAGCTCTGTTGAGAATCTCCATAGGGTTCAATAGGCCCATCTAGTGGCTGAAAATATAAATGCAATTTTTTGTCATTTTTCCCAGCCAGATGGCCTCAGAGACACTCAGTGACCCAGTTCCTGATGGATAATGATGTTTAAAGTAGAAATTGTGTCTTTGGTTTTTTTTTGTTTGTTTGTTTGTTTTTTTTTTTTTTTGGTGAAATTATGTATGCAAATATGCTAATTTCCATAAAAAATTCAGAATTTAAGGAAAATAAAATAAAATAAATCACCAAAAATAATAACAAAACCTACTTTTTTTTTTTTTTAAATAGATAAAAAAAGAATTTCAGGACTGAAAAAAAATTAACGTTGAATGCCTTCGGGTCATTTGGACCCACGAGGGACACTTTTGTTATAGGTTCGGGAGGGATGGATGAGAGTTTAAACATGCCAAACTAACAATTTATTATTATTTATTTATTATTTTTTATTTAGCCATTTTAGTTGTTTTATCTATATATATATATATATATATATATATATATATATATATGTATGTATGTATCTATGTATATGTAAGGGATAATCAACGATAATAATAAGGGATAATATCTCTCTGTCTGTCTATCTCTCTATCATCTGAGTCCATCTCTCTATCTATCTATCTATCTATCTATCTATCTATCTATCTATCTATCTATCTATTTTCTGACTCTATCTATCTATCTATCTATCTATCAAACTTTAAACTTTTAAAACTACGTTAAACTTCAAACTAATTCAGACTGAAAACCGTGAAACTTAAAACTTCCCAAACTTTTCAAACTTAAACTTTTTAAACTTCTTAAACTTTTTTAAACTTTTCAAACTTTTTTAAACTTTTCAAACTTTTTTAAACTTTTCAAACTTTTTAAAACTTTCTGGTCCGGCTTTCTCAAGCCAACTTAAAGTTTGTCTCGACAAACTTTTTTATCTAGTTAAGTTGGCTTGAGAAAGCCAAATTACTGAAATCCTATTTAAACTTCTTATTAAGTTGGCTTGAGAAAGCCAACTTACTGAAATGCTATTTAAACTTCTTAATATTATTAAGTTGGCTTGAGAAAGCCAACTTACTGAAATGCTATTTAAACTTCTTATTATTATTATTCTTCTGAGACTAAATTATCAACTCTAACTCCTCCTAGAGCTTTAACTCTACAGACTCCAAACTCAGCCCAGATCTTCAGACTGATCTGAAGTTAGTTGCTATATCTTTTCTAACTGATCGGACTTACGGTTTTCATAAAAATGAAGATTAAAAATCATAAAAATCCCATAGACTTACATTGACGGAATGTTCAGATGGGCCAAGACTATTCAAACTCCAACTGTCAAAAATTCAAATCTAAACACACTGAAGCCCATTAGACTCAATCAGACTGCCCTTCTATGTACTATTTCTAACCCATTCAAACTCATTCAAACTCATCTATCTAATATTCCTAATCTATCTATCTATCTATCTATCTATCTATCTATCTATCTATCTATCTATCTATCTATCTATCTATCTATCTATTATCTGACTATTTCTATCTATCTATCTATCTATCTATCTATCTATCTATCTATCTATCTATTATCTGACTATTTCTATCTATCTATCTATCTATCTATCTATCTATCTATCTATCTATCTATCTATCTATTATCTGACTATTTCTATCTATCTATCTATCTATCTATCTATCTATCTATCTATCTATCTATCTATCTATCTATCTATCTATCTATCTATCTGACTATTTCTATCTATCTATCTATCTATCTATCTATCTATCTATCTATCTATCTATCTATCTATCTATCTATCTATCCTGGCGACATGCTAATTATGCTAGAAACATTAACAACATGCTAGTAGAATGCTAATCATGCTAGCAACATGCTAGTTACTTGCTAATCATGCTAAAAACATGCTAGCAACATGCTAGTAACTTGTTAATCATGCTAGAAACAAGCTAGCGACATGCTAGTAACTTGCTAATCATGCTAAAATCATGCTAGCAACATGCTAGTAACTTGTTAATCATGCTAGAAACATGCTAGCGACATGCTAGTAACTTGCTAATCATGCTAGAAACATGCTATCGACATGCTAGTAACTTGCTAATCATGCTAGCAACATGCTAGTTACTTGCTAATCATGCTAAAAACATGCTAGCAACATGCTAGTAACTTGCTGATCATGCTAGAAACATGCTAGTGACATGCTAGTAACTTGTTAATCATGCTAACAACATGCTAGTCACTTGCTAGTCTTGCTAGCAAAATGCTAGTAACATGCTAATTATGCTAAAACATGCTAGAAACATGCTAGTCACTTGTTAATCTTGCTAGCAACATGCTAATCACTTGCTAATCATGCTAGCGACATGCTAATCACTTGCTAACTTCATAGCAACACTCTAGCAACTATCGAAACCAACCTAGCAACCACCCTGATTAACCTAGCAACACCATGGAAACAGTACCGAGTACCCTAGCAACCACATAGCAACATCCTAGCAACCCACCCGGGTACCCTAGAAACACCCTAGTAACCAACCGGGGTACCCTAGCAACCGCATAGCAACACCGTAGCAACCGTCCTAGGTACCCTAGCAACCTCATAACATCACCCTGGCAACCACATAGCAACACCTAGCAACCACCGTGGACACCCTAGCAACCGCATAGCAACACCTTAGCAACCACCCGGAGTACCCTAGCAACTCAAGAACAACCATCCCGGGTACCTTAGCAACTGCATAGCAACACCTTAGCAACCACCCCGGGTACCCTAGTAACCACATAGCAACACCCTAGCAACCACCCCAGGTACCCTAGCTAACGCATAGCAACACCCTAGCATCCACTCAGAGTACCCTAGCAACCACCTCAGGAACCCTAGCAACCGCATAGCAACACCTTAGCAACCACTCAGAGTACCCTTGCAACCACCCTGGACACCTTAGCAACCACATAGCAACACCTTAGCAACGACCCTGAGTAACATAGCAACCGCATAGCAACAGTAGAAATCAAACCTAACACTAGAAATCTAACCTAACCCTATCTATCTATCTATCTATCTATCTATCTATCTATCTATCTATCTGTCTATCAAACTTTAAACTTCCCAAACTTTTCAAAATTAAACTTTTTAAACTTCTTAAACATTTTTATACTTTTCAAACTTTTTTAAACTGTATCAAACTATTTAAAACTTTCTGGTCCGGCTTTCTCAAGCCAACTTAAAGTTTGTCTCGACAAACTTTTTTATCTAGTTATTATTATTAAGTTGGCTTGAGAAAGCCAATTTACTGAAATCCTATTTAAACTTCTTCTTCTTATTATTATTATTATTATTATTATTATTATTATTATTATTATTATTATTCTTCTGAGACTAAATTATCAACTCTAACTCCTCCTAGAGCTTTAACTCTACAGACTCCAAACTCAGCCCAGATCTTCAGACTGATCTGAAGTTAGTTGCTATATCTTTTCTAACTGATCGGACTTACGGTTTTCATAAAAATGAAGATTAAAAATCATAAAAATCCCATAGACTTACATTGACGGAATGTTCAGATGGGCCAAGACAATTCAAACTCCAACTGTCAAAAATTCAAATCTAAACACACTGAAGCCCATTAGACTCAATCAGACTGCCCTTCTATGTACTATTTCTAACCCATTCAAACTCATTCAAACTCATCTATCTAACATTTCTAATCTATCTATCTATCTGTCTATCTATCTATCTACAATCTGACTATATCTATCTATCTATCTATCTATCTATCTATCTATCTATCTATCTATCTATTTATCTACAATCTGACTATATCTATCTATCTATCTATCTATCTATCTATCTATCTATCTATCTTTCATCTGACTATCTATCTATCTATATCATCTGACTCTATCTATCTATCTATCTATGTACAATCTGACTATTTCTTTCTATTTATCTATCTATCTATCTATCTATCTATCTATCTATCTATCTATCTATCTATCTGATTATTTCTATCTATCTATCTATCTGATTATTTCTATCTATCTATCTATCAATCTATCTATTTATCTACAATCTGACTATATCTATCTATCTATTTATCTATTTATCTATCTATCTATCTATCTATCTATCTATCTATCTATCTTTCATCTGACTCTATCTATCTATCTATCTATGTACAATCTGACTATTTCTTTCTATTTATCTATCTATCTATCTATCTATCTATCTATCTATCTATCTATCTATCTGATTATTTCTATCTATCTATCTGATTATTTCTATCTATCTATCTATCTGATTATTTCTATCTATCTATCTGTCTATCTATCTATCTATCTATCTATCTATCTATCTATCTACAATCTGACTATATACATCTATCTATCTATCTGCTAGCAACATGCTAGTAACTTGCTAATCATGATAGTAACATGCTAATCATGCTAGAAAAATGCTAGTAACATGCGAGTAACTTGCTAGTCATGCTAACAACATGCTAGTCATCCTAAAACATGCTAGTAACCTGCTAATCATGCTAGCAAACATGCTAGTCACTTGCTAGTCATGCTAACAATGTGCTAGTCACTTGCTAATCATGCTAGTAACATGCTAGTCACTTGCTAGTCATGCTAGCAAACATGCTAGTCACTTGCTAGTCATGCTAAAAACATGCTAGTCATGCTAAAAACATGCTAGTCACTTGCTAGTCATGCTAGCAAATTGTTAGAAACATGCTAGCAACATACTAGCAACTTGCTAATCATGTTAACAACATGCTAGTAACAACCTAGCAACCAGACGGGGTACCGTACCAACCGCTTAGCAACACCTTAACAACCGCCCCGGGTACAGTAGCAACCGCATAGCAACACCTTAGCAACCACCCCAGGTACCCTAGCAACCGCATAGCAACAGCTTAGCAAGCACTCAGATTACCCTAGCAACTCCCTAGCAACCATCCCAAGAACCCTAGCAACCCCAGAGCAACAACCTAGCAACCACCTTGGACACCCTAGCAACCGCATAGCAACACCTTAGCAACCACCCTGAGTACCATAGCAACTGCATAGCAACACCTTAGCAACCATCCTACGTACCCTAGCGACCGCATAACATTACCCTAGCAACCGTCCCAGGTACCCTAGCAACCGCATAGCAACACCCTAGCAACTGACCTGGGTACCTTAGTAACCGCATAGCAACACCCTAGCAACAATCCAGAGCACCTTAGCAACCGCATAGCTATACCCTAGCAACCACCCCAAGTACCCTAGCAACCACATAGCAACACCCTAGCAACAATCAGGAGCACCTTAGCTACCACATAGCAACATCCTAGCAACCACCTAGAATACCCTAGCAACCACTCTGAGGTCCTTAGTTGGCCTCAGATCTATCTATCTTAGCATTTATATATCTTAGCAGATCTATCTATCTATCTATCTATCTATCTATCTATCTATAAAACTTTAAGCTTTTAAAACTACATTAAATTTCAAACTAATTCAGACTGAAAACCGTCAAACTTAAAACTTCTCAAACTTTTCAAACTTAAACTTTTTAAACTTCTTAAACTTTTTTAAACTTTTCCAACTTTTTCAAACTTTCTGGTCCGGCTTTCTCAAGCCAACTTAAAGTTTGTCTCGACAAACTTTTTTATCTAGTTAAGTTGGCTTGAGAAAGCCAACTTACTGAAATCCTATTTAAACTTCTTATTATTAAGTTGGCTTGAGAAAGCCAACTTACTGAAATCCTATTTAAACTTCTTATTATTATTAAGTTGGCTTGAGAAAGCCAACTTACTGAAATCCTATTTAAACTTCTTATTATTATTATTATTATTATTATTATTCTTCTGAGACTAAATTATCAACTCTAACTCCTCCTAGAGCTTTAACTCTACAGACTCCAAACTCAGCCCAGATCTTCAGACTGATCTGAAGTTAGTTGCTATATCTTTTCTAACTGATCGGACTTACGGTTTTCATAAAAATGAAGATTAAAAATCATAAAAATCCCATAGACTTACATTGACGGAATGTTCAGATGGGCCAAGACAATTCAAACTCCAACTGTCAAAAATTCAAATCTAAACACACTGAAGCCCATTAGACTCAATCAGACTGCCCTTCTATGTACTATTTCTAACCCATTCAAACTCATTCAAACTCATCTATCTAACATTTCTAATCTATCTATCTGTCTATCTATCTATGTATCTATCTATCTATCTATCTATCTATCTATTATCTGACTCTATCTATCTATCTATCTATCTATCTATCTATCTATCTATCATCTGACTCTATCTATCTATCTATCTATCTATCTATCTATCTATCTATCTATCTATCATCTGACTCTATCTATCTATCTATCTATCTATCATCTGACTCTATCTATCTATCTATCTATCTATCTATCTATCTATCTATCTATCTATCTATCTACGATCTATTTCTATCTATCTATCTATCTATCTATCTATCTATCTATCTATCTATCTCCTAGCAACATGCTAGTAACTTGCTAATCATGCTAGAAAAATGCTATTAACATGCTAGTAACTTGCTAGTCATGCTAACAACATGCTAGTCATCCTAGAAACATGCTAAAAACATGCTAATCATTCTAGAAACATGCTAGTAACTTGCTAATCATGCTAACAACATGCTAGTAACATGCTAATCATGCCAGAAATGTGCTAGCAACATGCTAGTAACTTGCTAATCATGTTAACAACATGCTAATCATCCTAGAAACATGCTAACAACAAGCTAATCATCCTAGAAACATGCTAGTAACTCGCTAATCATGCTAGAAATATGCTAGCAACATGCTAGTAACATGCTAATCATGCTGGTAACATGCTAGTAACTTGCTAATCATGTTAAAAACATGCTACTAACACCCAAGCAACCACACGGGGTACCGTAGCAACCACAGGGAAACACCTTAGCAACCAACCCGGGTAACCTAGCAACCGCATAGCAACCACCCAGTGTACCCTAGCAACCACATAGCAACACCCTAGCAACCACCCCAGATACCTTAGCAACCACATATCAACACCCTAGCAACCAGCCCAAGTACCCTAGCAACCGCATAGCAAAACCCTAGCAACCACCCCAGATACCTTAGCAACCACATAGCAACACCCTAGCAACCAGCCCAAGTACCCTAGCAACCGCATAGCAACACCTTAGCAATCACCCTGGGCACCCTAGCAACCGCATAGCAACACCATAGCAACCACCCAGAGTACCCTAGCAACCGCATAGCAACACCTCAGCAACCACCCAGAGTACCCTAGCAACCGCATAGCAACACCTTAGCAACCACCCTGAGTACCCTAGCAACCGCATAGAAACACCTTAGCAACCACCCTGGGTACCCTAGCAACCGCATAGCAACACCCTAGCAACCACCCCGGGTACCCTAGCAACAACTTAATAACCACCCCGAGTACCCTAGCAACCACATAGAAACACCTTAGCAACCACTCCGGGTACCCAAGCAACCGCATAGCAACACCTTAGAAACCACCCTGGGTACCATAGCAACACCCTAGCAACCGCTAAGCAATACCCTAGCAACCGCCTTCGCAACCACCAGAGCTAGCCTAGCAACCATCATAGCAACCACTCTAAGTACCCTAGCAACCACTCTGAGGTCCTTAGAATCTATCTATCTATCTATCTATCTATCTATCTATCTATCTATCTATCTATCTGTCTGTCTATCTATCTATATATCTAACTATCTATCTATCTATCTATCTATCTATCTATCTATCTGTCTGTCTGTCTGTCTATCTATAATCTGAGCCTATCTATCTATCTATCTATCTATCTATCTATCTATCTATCTATTTATCTATCATTGACTCTATCTATCTATCTATCTATCTATCTATCTATCTATCTATCTATCTATCTATCATCTGACTCATCTATCTATCTATCTATCTATCTATCTATCTATCTATCTATCTATCTATCTATCTATCTATCTATCTATCTATTATCTGACTCTATCTATCTATCTATCTATCTATCTATCTATCTATCTATCTATCTATCTATCTATCTATCTATTATTGACTCTATCTATCTATCTATCTATCTATCTATCTATCTATCTATCTATCTATCTATCTATCTATCTATCTCTCTATCTATCTATCTATCTATCTATCTATCTATCTATCTATCTATCTATCTTTAAACTTTTAAAACTACGTTAAACTTCAAACTAATTCAGACTGAAAATCGTCAAACTTAAAACTTCCCAAAGTTTTCAAACTTAAACTTTTTAAACTTCTTAAACTTTTTTAAACTTTTCAAACTTTTTTAAACTTTCTGGTCCGGCTTTCTCAAGCCAACTTAAAGTTTGTCTCGACAAACTTTTTTATCTAGTTATTATTATTATTATTATTATTCTTCTGAGACTAAATTATCAACTCTAACTCCTCCTAGAGCTTTAACTCTACAGACTCCAAACTCAGCCCAGATCTTCAGACTTATCTGAAGTTAGTTGCTATATCTTTTCTAACTGATCAGACTTACGGTTTTCATAAAAATGAAGATTAAAAATCATAAAAATCCCATAGACTTACATTGACGGAATGTTCAGATGGGCCAAGACAATTCAAACTCCAACTGTCAAAAATTCAAATCTAAACACACTGAAGCCCATTAGACTCAATCAGACTGCCCTTCTATGTACTATTTGTAACCCATTCAAACTCATTCAAACTCATCTATCTAATATTTCTAATCTATCTATCTATCTATCTATCTATCTATCTATCTATCTATCTATCTATCTATCTATCTATTATCTGACTCTATCTATCTATCTATCTATCTATCTATCTATCTATCTATCTATCTATCTATCTATCTATCTATCTACCTATCATCTGACTCTATCTATCTATCTATCTATCTATCTATCTATCTATCTATCTATCTGCTAGCAACATGCTAGTAACTTGCTAATCATGATAGTAACATGCTATTAACATGCTAGTAACTTGCTAGTCATGCTAACAACATGCTAGTCATCCTAGAAACATGCTAAAAACATGCTAATCATTCTAGAAACATGCTAGTAACTTGCTAATCATGATAACAACATGCTAGTAACATGCTAATCATGCCAGAAATGTGCTAGCAACATGCTAGTAACTTGCTAATCATGTTAACAACATGCTAATCATCCTAGAAACATGCTAACAACAAGCTAATCATCCTAGAAACATGCTAGTAACTCGCTAATCATGCTAGAAATATGCTAGCAACATGCTAGTAACATGCTAATCATGCTGGTAACATGCTAGTAACTTGCTAATCATGTTAAAAACATGCTACTAACACCCAATTAACCACACGGGGGACCGTAGCAACCACAGGGCAACACCTTAGCAACCACGCCAGGAACCCTAGTAACCGAATAGCAACACCCTAGCAACCGCCGCGGGTACTGTAGCAACCGCATAGCAACACCTTAGCAACCAACCCGGGTACCCTAGCAACCGCATAGCAACAACCCAGTGTACCCTAGCAACCATATAGCAACACCCTAGCAACCACCCCAGATACCTTAGCAACCACATAGCAACACCCTAGCAACCAGCCCAAGTACCCTAGCAACCGCATAGCAACACCTTAGCAACCACCCAGAGTACCCTAGCAACCGCATAGCAACACCTTAGCAACCACCCTAGGTACCTTAGCAACCGCATAGCAACACCTCAGCAACCACCCTGGGTACCCTAGCAACCGCATAGCAACACCCTAGCAACCACCCCCGGGTACCCTAGCAACAACTTAGTACCCACCCTGAGTACCCTAGCAACCACATAGAAACACCCTAGCAACCTCTCCGGGTACCCTAGCAACCGCATAGCAACACCTTAGCAACCACCCTGGGTACCATAGCAATACCCTAGCAACCACTAAGCAATACCCTAGCAACCACCCTGGACACCCTAGCAACCACATAGCAACACCTTACCAACCACCCTAAGTAACATAGCAACCGCATAGCAACACCTTAGCAACCGCCTTAGCAACCACCAGAGCTAGCCTAGCAACCATCATAGCAACCACTCTAAGTACCCTAGCAACCACTCTGAGGTCCTTAGAATCTATCTATCTATCTATCTATCTATCTATCTATCTATCTATCTACCTATCTATCTATCTATCTATCTGACTATTTCTTTCTATCTATCTATCTATCTACAATCTGATTTCTATCTATCTATCTATCTATCTATCTATCTATCTATCTGACTATTTCTTTCTATCTATCTATCTATCTATCTATCTATCTATCTATCTATCTATCTATCTACAATCTGATTATTTCTATCTATCTATCTATCTATCTATCTATCTGTCTGTCTGTCTGTCTGTCTGTCTGTCTATAAACTATCTATCTATCTATCTATCTATCTATCTATCTATCTATCTATCTATCTATCTATCTCTGACTGACTGTATTGCTTTCAAAATATTCAAACTTTAAACTTTTAAAACTATTTTAAACTTTAAACTGTTTCAGACTGAAACTTAAAACTTTTTTAAACTTTTTGAAATTTTTAAACTTTTCAAACTTTTTAAAACTTTCTGGTCCGGCTTTCTCAAGCCAACTTAAAGTTTGTCTCGACAAACTTTTTTATCTAGTTATTATTATTATTCTTCTGAGACTAAAATTATCAACTCTAACTCCTCCTAGAGCTTTAACTCTACAGACTCCAAACTCAGCCCAGATGTTCAGACTGATCTGAAGTTAGTTGCTATATCTTTTCTAACTGATCGGACTTACGGTTTTCATAAAAATGAAGATTAAAAATCATAAAAATCCCATAGACATACATTGACGGAATGTTCAGATGGGCCAAGACAATTCAAACTCCAACTGTCAAAAATTCAAATCTAAACACACTGAAGCCCATTAGACTCAATCAGACTGCCCTTCTATGTACTATTTCTAACCCATTCAAACTCATTCAAACTCATCTATCTAATATTTCTAATCTACCTATCTGTCTATCTATCTATCTATCTATCTATCTATCTATCTATCTATCTATCTATCTATCTATTATCTGACTCTATCTATCTATCTATCTATCTATCTATCTATCTATCTATCTATCTATCTATCTATCTATGTATCTATCTATCTACGATCTATTTCTATCTATCTATCTATCTATCTATCTATCTATCTATCTATCTATCTATCTTTCTACCTATCATCTGACTCTATCTATCTATCTATCTATCTATCTATCTATCTATCTATCTATCTATCTATCTACGATCTATTTCTATCTATCTATCTATCTATCTATCTATCTATCTATCTATCTATCTATCTATCTATCTATCTATCTATCCATCTATCTATTTATCTATCTATCTATCTGCTAGCAACATGCTAGTAACTTGCTAGTCATGCTAGTAACATGATAATCATGCCAGAAATGTGCTAGCAACATGCTAGTAACTTGCTAATCATGTTAACAACATGCTAATCATCCTAGAAACATGCTAACAACAAGCTAATCATCCTAGAAACATGCTAGTAACTCGCTAATCATGCTAGAAATATGCTAGCAACATGCTAGTAACATGCTAATCATGCTGGTAACATGCTAGTAACTTGCTAATCATGTTAAAAACATGCTACTAACACCCAAGCAACCACACGGGGGACCGTAGCAACCACAGGGCAACACCTTAGCAACCACACCAAGAATCCTAGTAACCGAATAGCAACACCCTAGCAACCGCCGCGGGTTCTGTAGCAACCGCATAGCAACACCTTAGCAACCAACCCGGGTACCCTAGCAACCGCATAGCAACCACCCAGTGTACCCTAGCAACCACATAGCAACACCCTAGCAACCACCCCAGATACCTTAGCAACCACATAGCAACACCCTAGCAACCAGCCCAAGTACCCTAGCAACCGCATAGTAACACCTTAGCAATCACCCTGGGCACCCTAGCAACCGCATAGCAACACCTTAGCAACCACCCAGAGTACCCTAGCAACCGCATAGCAACACCTTAGCAACCACCCTGGGTAAATTAGCAACCGCATAGCAACACCTCAGCAACCACCCAGAGTACCCTAGCAACCGCATAGCAACACCTTAGCAACCACCCTGGGTACCCTAGCAACCGCATAGCAACACCCTAGCAACCACCCCGGGTACCCTAGCAACCGCATAGCAACACCCTAGCAACCACCCCGGGTACCCTAGCAACAACTTAGTAACCACCCTGAGTACCCTAGCAACCGCATAGCAACACCTTAGCAACCACCCTGGGTACCCTAGCAACCGCATAGCAACACCCTAGCAACCACCCCGGGTACCCTAGCAACAACTTAGTAACCACCCTGAGCACCCTAGCAACCGCATAGAAACACCTTAGCAACCACCCTGGTTACCCTAGCAACCGCATAGCAACACCCTAGCAACCACCCCGGGTACCCTAGCAACAACTTAGTAACCACCCTGAGTACCCTAGCAACCACATAGAAACACCTTAGCAACCACTCCGGGTACCCTAGCAACCGCATAGCAACACCTTAGCAACCACCCTGGGTACCATAGCAACACCCTAGCAACCGCTAAGCAATACCCTAGCAACCACCCTGGACACCCTAGCAACCACATAGCAACACCTTAGCAACTACCCTGAGTAACATAGCAACCGCATAGCAACACCTTAACAACCGCCTTAGCAACCACCAGAGCTAGCCTAGCAACCATCATAGCAAGCACTCTAAGTACCCTAGCAACCACTCTAAGGTCCTTAGAATCTATCTATCTATCTATCTATCTATCTATCTATCTATCTATCTATCTATCTATCTATTATCTGACTCTATCTATCTATCTTTCTATCTATCTATTATCTGACTCTATCTATCTATCTATCTATCTATCTATCTCTCTGTCTGTCTATCTGTCTGTCCATCTGTCTATAATGTGAGCCTATCTATCTATCTATCTATCTATCTATCTATCTATCTATCTATTATCTGACTCTATCTATCTATCTATCTATCTATCTATCTATCTATCTATCTATCTATCTATTATCTGACTCTATCTATCTATCTATCTATCTATCTATCTATCTATCTATCTATCTATCATCTGAATCTATCTATCTATCTATCTATCTATCTATCTATCTATCTATCTATCTATCTATAATCTGAGCCTATCTATCTATCTATCTATCTATCTATCTATCTATCTATCTATCTCTATCATCTGAGTCTATCTCTCTATCTATCTATCTATCTATCTATCTATCTATCTATCTATCTATCTATTATCTGACTCTATCTATCTATCTATCTATCTATCTATCTATCTATCTATCTATCTATCTATCTATCTATCTATCTATCATCTGAGCCTATCTATCTATCTATCTATCTATCTATCTATCTATCTATCTATCTATCTATCTATCTATCTATTATCTGACTCTATCTATCTATCTATCTATCTATCTATCTATCTATCTATCTATTATCTGACTCTATCTATCTATCTATCTATCTATCATCTGAATCTATCTATCTATCTATCTATCTATCTATCTATCTATCTATCTATCTATAATCTGAGCCTATCTATCTATCTATCTATCTATCTATCTATCTATCTATCTATCTATCTATCTATCTATCTATCTATCTATCTATTATCTGACTCTATCTATCTATCTATCTATCTATCTATCTATCTATCTATCTATCTATCTATAATCTGAGCCTATCTATCTATCTATCTGTCTATCTATCTATCTATCTATCTATCTATCTATCTATCTATCTATCTATCTATCTATTATCTGACTCTATCTATCTATCTATCTATCTATCTATCTATCTATCTATCTATCTATCTATCTATCTATCTATCTCTATCATCTGAGTCTATCTCTCTCTATCTATCTGTCTATCTATCTATCTATCTATCTATCTATCTATCTATCTATCTATTATCTGACTCTATCTATCTATCTATCTATCTATCTATCTATCTATCTATCTATCTATCTATAATCTGAGCATATCTATCTATCTATCTATCTATCTATCTATCTATCTATCTATCTATCTATCTATCTATCTATCTATCTATAATCTGAGCATATCTATCTATCTATCTATCTATCTATCTATCTATCTATCTATCTATCAAACTTTAAACTTTTAAAACTACGTTAAACTTCAAACTAATTCAGACTGAAAACCGTCAAACTTAAAACTTCCCAAACTTTTCAAACTTAAACTTTTTAAACTTCTTAAACTTTTTTAAACTTTTCAAACTTTTTTAAACTTTCTGGTCCGGCTTTCTCAAGCCAACTTAAAGTTTGTCTCGACAAACTTTTTTATCTAGTTAAGTTGGCTTGAGAAAGCCAACTTACTGAAATGCTATTTAAACTTCTTATTATTATTAAGTTGGCTTGAGAAAGCCAACTTACTGAAATCCTATTTAAACTTCTTATTATTATTATTATTATTCTTCTGAGACTAAATTATCAACTCTAACTCCTCCTAGAGCTTTAACTCTACAGACTCCAAACTCAGCCCAGATGTTCAGACTGATCTGAAGTTAGTTGCTATATCTTTTCTAACTGATCGGACTTACGGTTTTCATAAAAATGAAGATTAAAAATCATAAAAATCCCATAGACTTACATTGACGGAATGTTCAGATGGGCCAAGACAATTCAAACTCCAACTGTCAAAAATTCAAATCTAAACACACTGAAGCCCATTAGACTCAATCAGACTGCCCTTCTATGTACTATTTCTAACCCATTCAAACTCATTCAAACTCATCTATCTAATATTTCTAATCTATCTATCTGTCTATCTATCTATCTGTCTGTCTGTTTGTCTGTCTATAATCTGAGCCTATCTATCTATCTATCTATCTATCTATCTATCTATCTATCTATCTATCTATTATCTGACTCTATATCTATCTATCTATCTATCTATCTATCTATCTATCTATCTATCTATCTATCTATCATCTGACTCTATCTATCTATCTATCTATCTATCTATCTATCTATCTATCTATCTATCTATCTACGATCTATTTCTATCTATCTATCTATCTATCTATCTATCTATCTATGTATCTATGTATCTATCTACATACGATCTATTTCTATCTATCTATCTATCTATCTATCTATCTATTTATCTATCTATCTATCTATCTGCTAGCAACATGCTAGTAACTTGCTAATCATGATAGTAACATGCTAATCATGCTAGAAAATGCTATTAACATGCTAGTAACTTGCTAGTCATGCTAACAACATGCTAGTAACATGCTAATCATGCCAGAAATGTGCTAGCAACATGCTAGTAACTTCCTAATCATGTTAACAACATGCTAATCATCCTAGAAACATGCTAACAACAAGCTAATCATCCTAGAAACATGCTAGTAACTCGCTAATCATGCTAGAAATATGCTAGCAACATGCTAGTAACATGCTAATCATAATGGTAACATGCTAGTAACTTGCTAATCATGTTAAAAACATGCTACTAACACCCAAGCAACCACACGGGGGACCGTAGCAACCACAGGGCAACACCTTAGCAACCACACCAAGAATCCTAGTAACCGAATAGCAACACCCTAGCAACCGCCGCGGGTTCTGTAGCAACCGCATAGCAACACTTTAGCAACCAACCCGCGTACCCTAGCAACCACATAGCAACCACCCAGTGTACCCTAGCAACCACATAGCAACACCCTAGGAACCACCCCAGATACCTTAGCAACCACATAGCAACAGCCTAGCAACCAGCCCAAGTACCCTAGCAACCGCATAGCAACACCTTAGCAACCACCCTGGGCACCCTAGCAACCGCATAGCAACACCTTAGCAACCACCCAGAGTACCCTAGCAACCGCATAGCAACACCTTAGCAATCACCCTGGGCACCCTAGCAACCGCATAGCAACACCTTAGCAACCACCCAGAGTACCCTAGCAACAACTTAGTAACCACCCTGAGTACCCTAGCAACCACATAGAAACACCTTAGCAACCACTCCGGGTACCCTAGCAACCGCATAGCAACACCTTAGCAACCACCCTGGGTACCATAGCAACACCCTAGCAACCGCTAAGCAATACCCTAGCAACCACCCTGGACACCCTAGCAACCACATAGCAACACCTTAGCAACCACCCTGAGTAACATAGCAACCGCATAGCAACACCTTAGCAAACGCCTTAGCAACCACCAGAGCTAGCCTAGCAACCATCATAGCAACCACTCTAAGTACCCTAGCAACCACTCTGAGGTCCTTAGAATCTATCTATCTATCTATCTATCTATCTATCTATCTATCTATCTATTATCTGACTCTATCTATCTATCTATCTATCTATCTATTATCTGACTCTATCTATCTATCTATCTATCTATCTATCTATCTATCTATCTATTATCTGACTCTATCTATCTATCTATCTATCTATCTATCTATCTATCTATCTATCATCTGAATCTATCTATCTATCTATCTATCTATCTATCTATCTATCTATCTATCTATCTATCTATCTATCTATCTATAATCTGAGCCTATCTATCTATCTATCTATCTATCTATCTATCTATCTATTATCTGACTCTATCTATCTATCTATCTATCTATCTATCTATCTATCTATCTATCTATCTATCTATTATCTGACTCTATCTATCTATCTATCTATCTATCTATCTATCTATCTATCTATCTATCTATCTATCTATCTATCTCTATCATCTGAGTCTATCTCTCTATCTATCTATCTATCTATCTATCTATCTATCTATCTATCTATCTATCTATCTATTATCTGACTCTATCTATCTATCTATCTATCTATCTATCTATCTATCTATCTATCTATCTATCTATAATCTGAGCATATCTATCGCTCTATCTATCTATCTATCTATCTATCTATTTATCTATCTATCTATCTATCTATCAAACTTTAAACTTTTAAAACTACGTTAAACTTCAAACTAATTCAGACTGAAAACCGTCAAACTTAAAACTTCCCAAACTTTTCAAAATTAAACTTTTTAAACTTCTTTAACTTTTTTAAACTTTTCAAACTTTTTAAAACTTTCTGGTCCCGCTTTCTCAAGCCAACTTAAAGTTTGTCTCGACAAACTTTTTTATCTAGTATTGTTATTACTATTCGCCCGGACAAAACTTCGGCGCGCTACTCCTCCTGCACCTTTTGTCGTAGACCCATGAATGAGATGTCAAATCATGCGACATATTGAGGAGAGGTGTGCTATATCTTTTATAAGTAATTGAGTGTACGATGTTCGTCTGGTGGATGAAAAAATTTGGGCGAAAAAGTCCCATAGACTTAACACTGGCACAAAATTAATGAGATTATATCTTTGGATCAGGAGGTCACAGAGACTTGGGGGTGGGCTCTTTTGACTCGGCCTATCAAGCAGCCAATAAGTACTGACATGACAACTTCATAGCTATGCCCTAGCAACCACTTACAGCACCCTAGCAACCGTAAAAGGACATTAACAAACAATTATTCAGCACCAGAACATTGTAGAAACATGGGGTTGGGCTCTGTTGATTCAGACTGTCACATAGTCCTTAAATATCATCCCATAAACTGTATAGCCAATCCATAGCAACAATTTAGAGTACCTTAGCAACTGAACAAACACATGAATAAGCAATTTCTCAGCACCAGAAAGTGGTATAGATATCTTTTGTTTCGGCTGAAAAACCAGTCTGTAAGAATTACCATGGCGACTGTGCAGCTACACCCTAGCAACCATATAGAGCACCCTAGTGACCGTATAGCAACATAAAGAAGCCATATCTCACCTCCACAACATCATACAGACATGGGAGTTGGCTCTCTACAATCATGCTGAAGGCTCTACTGACGGCCTAGTGCCGAGTTTTGCCACGGCAAGCACCACTCACATTTTCTTCAGGAAATGTACATTCTAGTTCTTATTATTCTTCTGAGACTAAAATTTCTGACTCTAACTCCTCCTAGAGCTTTAACTCTACAAACTCCAAACTCAGCCCAGATCTTCAGACTGATCTCACCGAGTGTGCTATATCTTTTCTAACTGATCGGACTTACAGTTTTCATAAAAATGAAGATTAAAAATCATAAAAATCCCATAGACTTACATTGACGGAATGTTCAGATGGGCCAAGACTATTCAAACTCCAACTGTCAAAATTCAAATCTAAACACACTGAAGCCCATTAGACTCAATCAGACTGCCCTTCTATGTACTATTTCTAACCCATTCAAACTCATACAAACTCATCTATCTAATATTTCCAATCTATCTATCTATCTATCTATCTATCTATCTATCTATCTATCTATCTATCTATCTATTATCTGACTCTATCTATCTATCTATCTATCTATCTATCTATCTATTATCTGACTCTATCTATCTATCTATTTATCTATCTATCTATCTATCTATCTATCTATCTATCTATCTATCTATCTATGATCTATTTCTATCCATCTATCTATCTATCTATCTATCTATCTGCTAGCAACATGCTAGTAACTTGCTAATCATGATAGTAACATGCTAATCATGCTAGAAAAATGCTATTAACATGCTAGTAACTTGCTAATCATGCTAACAACATGCTAGTAACATGCTAATCATGCCAGAAATGTGCTAGCAACATGCTAGTAACTTGCTAATCATGTTAACAACATGCTAATCATCCTAGAAACATGCTAACAACAAGCTAATCATCCTAGAAACATGCTAGTAACTCGCTAATCATGCTAGAAATATGCTAGCAACATGCTAGTAACATGCTAATCATGCTGGTAACATGCTAGTAACTTGCTAATCATGTTAAAAACATGCTACTAACACCCAAGCAACCACACGGGGGACCGTAGCAACCACAGGGCAACACCTTAGCAACCACACCAAGAATCCTAGTAACCGAATAGCAACACCCTAGCAACCGCCCCGGGTACTGTAGCAACCGCATAGCAACACCTTAGCAACCAACCTGGGTACCCTAGCAACCGCATAGCAACCACCCAGTGTACCCTAGCAACCACATAGCAACACCCTAGCAACCACCCCAGATACCTTAGCAACCACATAGCAACACCCTAGCAACCAGCCCAAGTACCCTAGCAACCGCATAGCAACACCTTAGCAACCACCCTGGGCACCCTAGCAACCGCATAGCAACACCTTAGCAACCACCCAGAGTACCCTAGCAACCGCAGAGCAACAACTTAGTAACCACCCTGAGTACCCTAGCAACCACATAGAAACACCTTAGCAACCACTCCGGGTACCCTAGCAACCGCATAGCAACACCTTAGCAACCACCTTGGGTACCATAGCAAAACCCTAGCAACCGCTAAGCAATACCCTAGCAACCACCCTGGACACCCTAGCAACCACATAGCAACACCTTAGCAACCACCCTGAGTAACATAGCAACCGCATAGCAACACCTTAGCAACCGCCTTAGCAACCACCAGAGCTAGCCTAGCAACCACTCTAAGTACCCTAGCAACCACTCTGAGGTCCTTAGAATCTATCTGTCTATCTATCTATCTATCTATCTATCTATCTATCTATCTGTCTGTCTGTCTGTCTGTCTGTCTATAATCTGAGCCTATCTATCTATCTGTCTATCTATCTATCTATCAAACTTTAAACTTTTAAAACTACGCTAAACTTCAAACTAATTCAGATTGAAAACCGTCAAACTTAAAACTTCCCAAACTTTTCAAACTTAAACTTTTTAAACTTCTTAAACTTTTTTTAACTTTTCAAACTTTTTTAAACTTTTCAAACTTTTTAAAACTTTCTGGTCCGGCTTTCTCAAGCCAACTTAAAGTTTGTCTCGACAAACTTTTTTATCTAGTTATTATTATTATTCTTCTGAGACTAAATTATCAACTCTAACTCCTCCTAGAGCTTTAACTCTACAGACTCCAAACTCAGCCCAGATCTTCAGACTGATCTGAAGTTAGTTGCTATATCTTTTCTAACTGATCCGACTTACGGTTTTCATAAAAATGAAGATAAAAAATCATAAAAATCCCATAGACTTACATTGACGGAATGTTCAGATGGGCCAAGACAATTCAAACTCCAACTGTCAAAAATTCAAATCTAAACACACTGAAGCCCATTAGACTCAATCAGACTGCCCTTCTATGTACTATTTCTAACCCATTCAAACTCATTCAAACTCATCTATCTAACATTTCTTATCTATCTATCTATCTATCTATCTATCTACAATCTGACTATATCTATCTATCTATCTATCTATCTATCTATCTATTTATCTACAATCTGACTATATCTATCTATCTATCTATCTATCTATCTATCTATTTATCTACAATCTGACTATATCTATTTATCTATCTATCTATCTATCTATCTATCTATCTGATTATTTCTATCTATCTATCTATCTATCTATCTATCTATCTACAATCTGACTATATACATCTATCTATCTGCTAGCAACATGCTAGTAACTTGCTAATCATGATAGTAACATGCTAATCATGCTAGAAAAATGCTAGTAACATGCGAGTAACTTGCTAGTCATGCTAACAACATGCTAGTCATCCTAAAACATGCTAGTAACCTGCTAATCATGCTAGCAAACATGCTAGTCACTTGCTAGTCATGCTAACAACATGCTAGTCACTTGCTAATCATGCTAGTAACATGCTAGTCACTTGCTAGTCATGCTAGCAAACATACTAGTCACTTGCTAGTCATGCTAAAAACATGCTAGTCATGCTAAAAACATGCTAGTCACTTGCTAGTCATGCTAGCAAATTGTTAGAAACATGCTAGCAACATACTAGCAACTTGCTAATCATGTTAACAACATGCTAGTAACAACCTAGCAACCACACGGGGTACCGTACCAACCACTTAGCAACACCTTAACAACCGCCCCGGGTACAGTAGCAACCGCATAGCAACACCTTAGCAACCACCCCAGGTACCCTAGCAACCGCATAGCAACAGCTTAGCAAGCACTCAGATTACACTAGCAACTCCCTAGCAACCATTCCAAGAACCCTAGCAACCCCAGAGCAACAACCTAGCAACCACCTTGGACATCCTAGCAACTGCATAGCAACACCTTAGCAACCACCCTGAGTACCATAGCAACTGCATAGCAACACCCTAGCAACCGTCCTACGTACCCTAGCAACTGCACCAGATACCCTAGCAACCGTATAGCAAAACCCTAGCAACCTCCCAGAGTACTCTAGAAACCACATAGCAAAACCCTAGCAACCACCCTGGACACCCTAGCAACCGCATAGCAACACCTTAGCAACCACCCTGAGTACCATAGCAACCGCATAGTAACACCTTAGCAACCACCCTGAGTACCATAGCAACAGCATAGCAACACCCTAGCAACCGTCCTAGATACCCTAGCGACCGCATAACATTACCCTAGCAACCGCCCCAGGTACCCTAGCAACCGCATAGCTACACCCTAGCAACCACCCCAAGTACCCTAGCAACCGCATAGCAACACCCTAGCAACAATCCAGAGCACCTTAGCAACCGCATAGCTATACCCTAGCAACCACCCCAAGTACCCTAGCAACCACATAGCAACACCCTAGCAACAGTCAGGAGCACCTTAGCTACCACGTAGCAACATCCTAGCAACCACCCAGAATACCCTAGCAACCACTCTGAGGTCCTTAGTTGGCCTCAGATCTATCTATCTTAGCATTTATATATCTTAGCAGATCTATCTATCTATCTATCTATCTATCTATCTGTCTATCTATCTATCTATCTATTATCTGACTCTATCTATCTATCTATCTATCTATCTATTATCTGACTCTATCTATCTATCCATCTATCTATCTATCTATCTATCAAACTTTAAACTTTTAAAACTACGTTAAACTTCAAACTAATTCGGACTGAAAACCGTCAAACTTAAAACTTCCCAAACTTTTCAAACTTAAACTTTTTAAACTTCTTAAACTTTTTTAAACTTTTAAAACTTTTTAAACTTTTCAAACTTTTTTAAACTTTCTGGTCCGGCTTTCTCAAGCCAACTTAAAGTTTGTCTCGACAAACTTTTTTATCTAGTTATTATTATTCTTCTGAGACTAAAATTATCAACTCTAACTCCTCCTAGAGCTTTAACTCTACAGACTCCAAACTTAGCCCAGATCTTCAGACTGATCTGAAGTTAGTTGCTATATCTTTTCTAACTGATCGGACTTACGGTTTTCATAAAAATGAAGATTAAAAATCATAAAAATCCCATAGACTTACATTGACGGAATGTTCAGATGGGCCAAGACAATTCAAACTCCAACTGTCAAAAATTCAAATCTAAACACACTGAAGCCCATTAGACTCAATCAGACTGCCCTTCTATGTACTATTTGTAACCCATTCAAACTCATTCAAACTCATCTATCTAATATTTCTAATCTATCTATCTATCTGTCTATCTATCTATCTATCATCTGACTCTATCTATCTATCATCTATCTATCTATCTATCTATCTATCTATCTATCTATCTATCTATCTATCTATCTATCTATCTGTCATCTGACTCTATCTATCTATCTATCTATCTATCTATCTATCTATCTATCTATCATCTGACTATCTATCTATCTATCTATCATCTGACTCTATCTATCTATCTATCTATCTATCTATCTATCTATCATCTGACTCTATCTATCTATCTATCTATCTATCTATCTATCTATCTATCTATCTATCTGACTCTATCTATCTATCTATCTATCTATCTATCTATCTATCTATCTATCTATCTATCTATCATCTGACTCTATCTATCTATCTATCTATCTATCTATCTATCTATCTATCTATCTATCTATCTATCTATCTATCTCTCTATTTATCTATCTATCTATCTATCTCTCTATTTATCTATCTATCTATCTATCTATCTATCTATCTATCTATCTATCTATCTATCTATCTATCTATCTATCTATCTCTCTATTTATCTATCTATCTATCTATCTATCTATCTACAATATGTCTTTCTATCTATCTATCTATCTATCTATCTATCTATCTATCTATCTATCTATCTATCTATCTCTCTATTTATCTATCTATCTATCTATCTATCTATCTATCTATCTATCTATCTATCTATCTATCATCTGACTCTATCTATCTATCTATCTATCTATCTATCTATCTATCTATCTATCTATCTATCTATCTATCTATCTATCATCTGACTCTATCTATCTATCTATCTATCTATCTATCATCTGACTCTTTCTATCTATCTATCTATCTATCTATCTATCTATCTGACTCTATCTATCTATCTATCTATCTATCTATCTATCTATCTATCTATCTATCTATCTATCATCTGACTCTATCTATCTATCTATCTATCTATCTATCTATCTATCTATCTATCTATCTATCTATCTATCTATCTATCTCTCTATTTATCTATCTATCTATCTATCTATCTCTCTATTTATCTATCTATCTATCTATCTATCTATCTATCTATCTATCTCTCTATTTATCTATCTATCTATCTATCTATCTATCTACAATATGTCTTTCTATCTATCTATCTATCTATCTATCTATCTATCTATCTATCTATCTCTCTATTTATCTATCTATCTATCTATCTATCTATCTATCTATCTATCTATCTATCTATCTATCATCTTACTCTATCTATCTATCTATCTACCTATCTATCTATCTATAATCTGATGCTATCTATCTATATCATCTGACTCTATCTATCTATCTATCTATCTATCTATCTATCTATCTATCTACAATCTGTCTTTCTATCTATCTGCTAGCAACATGCTAGTAACTTGCTAATCATGCCAGAAATGTGCTAGCAACATGCTAGTAACTTGCTAATCATGTTAACAACATGCTAATCATCCTAGAAACATGCTAACAACATGCTAATCATCCTTGAAACATGCTAGTAACATGCTAATCATGCTGGTAACATGCTAGTAACTTGCTAATCATGTTAAAAACATGCTACTAACACCCTAGCAACCACACGGGGTACCGTAGCAACCACAGGGCAACAGCTTAGCAACCACCCCAAGTACCATAGTAACCGAATAGCAACACCCTAGCAACCGCCCCGGGTACTGTAGCAACCGCATAGCAACACCTTAGCAACCAACCCGGGTACCCTAGCAACCGCATAGCAACCACCCAGTGTGCCCTAGCAACACCCTAGCAACCACCCCAGATACCTTAGCAACCGCATAGCAACACCTTAGCAACCAGCCCAAGTACCCTAGCAACCGCATAGCAACACCTTAGCAACCACTCCGGGAATCTTAGCAACCGCAAAGCAACACCTTAGCAACCAACCCGGGTACCCTAGCAACCGCATAGCAACCACCCAGTGTACCCTAGCAACCACATAGCAACACCCTAGCAACCACCCCAGATACCTTAGCAACGGCATAGCAACACCATAGCAACCAGCCCAAGTACCCTAGCAACCGCATAGCAACACCTTAGCAACCACTCCTGGTACCCTAGAAAACGCATAGCAACACCCTAGCAACCGCCCCAGGGACCATAGCAACCATATAGCAACACCTTAGCAACCGTCCCGGGTACCCTAGCAACCGGATAGCAACACCTTAGCAACCACTCAGAGTACCCTAGCAACCACCCTGGACACCCTAGCAACCACAAAGCAACTCCTTAACAATGACCCTGAGTAACACAGCAACCGCATAGCAACACCTTAGTAACCGCCTGAGCAAACACCGGAGCTAGCCTAGCAACCATCATAGCAACCACTCTAAGTACCCTAGCAACCACTCTGAGGTCCTTAGAATCTATCTATCTATCTATCTATCTATCTATCTATCTATCTATCTATCTATCTATCTATCTATCTATCAAACTTTAAACTTTTAAAACTACGTTAAACTTCAAACTAATTCAGACTGAAAACCGTCAAACTTAAAACTTCCCAAACTTTTTAAACTTCTTAAACTTTTTTAAACTTTTCAAACTTTTTAAAACTTTCTGGTCTGGCTTTCTCAAGCCAACTTAAAGTTTGTCTCGACAAACTTTTTTATCTAGTTAGTGGTGCTTGCCAAAGGCAAGGCATCACTATTGTTATCTTGCATACTTATTATTAGTGGTGCTTGCCAAAGGCAAGGCATCACTATTGTTATCTTGCATACTTATTATTCTTCTTATTCTTCTTCTTATTCTTATTCTTATTCTTATTCTTCTTCTGGACAAAACTTCGGCGTGCTACTCCTCCTGCACCGTTTGTCACAGACCCATGAATGAGGTGTCATATCGACCGGCTCATTGAGGAGAGGTGTGCTATATCTTTTCTAAGCGATCGGACCTACGATGTTCGCACAGCGGACGAAAAAGCGGGCAAAAAAGTCCCATTGACTTACAATGGCGGAATGTTCATGAATTTGAATCTCAACTGTCACTTTCTCACACACACACACACACACACACACACAGGCCCTTAGGAACCCCTTCTCTCTCTCTCTCTCTCTGTAACTCACACACACTCATTTGACTCATCTTTTAAGTAACCAATAAGTAATGACCTATGATCTTCATAGCCAAACCCTAGCAACCACTTACAGCACCCTAGCAACCACCCCATAGACCCTCCATTTAAACAGATCAAAAGGGATATCTTTGGATAGAAATGTCATTTGCTCTTTTGATTCAGAGCAAACAGGACTTCCATCATGCTACACATGCTAGCAGTGAATAGCTACATGCTAATAATGATTAGCTAAGTGCTAAAACATGTCTGGCATATGTGGTTTACGGGGACTCTCCATAGGTGTAATGGTTTTTATACTGTACAAACTGTATGTGCTATTGCCCTACACCAACCCTACACCTAAACCTACCCCTTACAGGAAACTTTCTGCATTTTTAGATTTTCAAAAAAACACTATTTAGTATGTTTTTAAGCCTTTTGGTTTACGGGGACGTAGGCAGTGTCCTCATAAACCACCTTCACGTTGTTGTACCCATGTAATTATACACATTTGTGTCCTCATAAACCATATATACCAGTTCACACACACACACACACACACACACACACACACACACTCACACACACTCACACACACACACACAGGGCCTAAGGAATCATCTCTCTTTCTCTCTGTTTCTCTCTCTCATGGCATAAAATTTCTTAGCCAAATTCCAAATTCTGCAACATTACATGTTTATAACCTGCCTTGTTCTTCTGATGACAAGCTTCCACTTTACTTTCACATTGTGTTCCGTACATAAACAGATAAACGTTTGTATATTATTGTACAGCCAATGGAATCACACTTTCACTATGGACCTTGTTCACAGTTTATTGTGATGAGGCAAATCTGTAATATTCAGGGTTTGTACAAGGTGCTTAAAGTGCTTGAAGTACTTGAATTTGACGTTTTGAAATTTAAGTCCTGGAAAACCCTTGAAAACAGCTATATTTATGAAAAAGTATTTGAAAAATACTTGAAATTTTAAAAGGCAGTATATATGAAATTATTGTTCATTTTTGGTTTCGATAAAAACAATCTTTTCATGCAAAATTAACAATGCAGTGCATGTTAAATAAATACAGAGCCATTTCACCTGGCTTTTGGGAGCGCATAAGATCTCGCGATACTTCTTGAGGTGAAAAGCGGTCTCGCGTTATCAGCATAAAGTTGAGTTTGTGGTAAAACCTTTGATAGTGCTTGCATTATATTATTCAGTCTTTTATTGCATGTGCTGTTTGTTTGGGTTTCATTTGAGAACACACATAAACTCTGACGCGCTTTGTGTTGCGCTGTTATCATTTACAAGCTTGGAGCGCATCTCCATCTCAGCAGCTCGGTCCACAAACTCTTCCTCTGCATATGCTGAGTTTAGGATGCTTGACATTCATCTGGGGAAAAAAAACTGTGTGTGTGTGTGTGTGTGTGTGTTATCTCACATGATGTCTACAGTGTCCGAGTTTTGCCACGGCAAGCACCACTCACATTTTCTTCAGGAAATGTACATTCTAGTTCTTCTTCTTCTTCTTCTTATTCTTCTTCTGGACAAAACTTCGGCGCGCTACTCCTCCTGCACCGTTTGTCACAGACCCATGAATGAGGTATCATATCGACCGGCTCATTGAGGAGAGGTGTGCTATATCTTTTCTAAGCGATCGGACCTACGATGTTCGCACAGCAGACGAAAAAGCGGGCAAAAAAGTCCCATTGACTTACAATGGCGGAATGTTCATGAATTTGAATCTCAACTGTCACTTTCTCAAACACACACACACACACACACACACACACAGGCCCTTAGGAACCCCTTCTCTCTCTCTCTCTCTCTGTAACTCACACACACTCATTTGACTCATCTTTTAAGTAAGCAATAAGTAATGACCTATGATCTTCATAGCCACACCCTAGCAACCACTTACAGCACCCTAGCAACCACCCCATAGACCTCCATTTAAACAGATCAAAAGGGATATCTTTGGATAGAAATGTCATTTGCTCTTTTGATTCAGAGCAAACAGGACTTCCATAATGCTACACATGCTAGCAGTGAATAGCTACATGCTAATAATGATTAGCTAAGTGCTAAAACATGCTAAATATTTCAACACACAAACACACACACACACACACACACACACACACACACACACATACACACATACACACACACACACACACACACACAGTCTGGCATATGTGGTTTACGGGGACTCTCCATAGGTGTAATGGTTTTTATACTGTACAAACTGTATGTGCTATTGCCCTACACCAACCCTACACCTAAACCTACCCCTTACAGGAAACTTTCTGCAAAAAAAAAACACCATTTAGTATGTTTTTAAACCTTTTGGTTTACGGGGACATAGGCAGTGTCCTCATAAACCACCTTCACGTTGTAGTACCCATGTAATTATACACATTTGTGTCCTCATAAACCATATATACCAGTTCACACACACACACACACACACACACACACACACACACAGGGCCTAAGGAATCATCTCTCTTTTACTTTCACATTGTGTTCCGTACATAAACAGATAAACGTTTGTACATGATTGTACAGCCAATGGAATCACACTTTCACTATGGACCTTGTTCACAGACTATTGTGATGAGGCAAATCTGTAATATTCAGGGTTTGTACAAGGTGCTTAAAGTGCTTGAAGTACTTGAATTTGACGTTTTGAAGTTTAAGTCCTGGAAAAACCCTTGAAAACAGCTATATTTATGAAAAAGTATTTGAAAAATACTTGAAATTTTAAAAGGCAGTATATATGAAATTATTGTTCATTTTTGGTTTCGATAAAAACAATCTTTCATGCAAAATTAACAATGCAGTGCATGTTAAATAAATACAGAGCCATTTCACCTGGCTTTTGGGAGCGCATAAGATCTCGCGATACTTCTTGAGGTGAAAAGCGGTCTCGCGTTATCAGCATAAAGTTGAGTTTGTGGTAAAACCTTTGATAGTGCTTGCATTATATTATTCAGTCTTTTATTGCACGTGCTGTTTGTTTGGGTTTCATTTGAGAACACACATAAACTCTGACGCGCTTTGTGTTGCGCTGTTATCATTTACAAGCTTGGAGCGCATCTCCATCTCAGCAGCTCGGTCCACAAACTCTTCCTCTGCATATGCTGAGTTTAGGATGCTTGACATTCATCTGGGGAAAAAAAACTGTGTGTGTGTGTGTGTGTGTGTGTTATCTCACATGATGTCTACAGTGTCCGAGTTTTGCCACGGCAAGCACCACTCACATTTTCTTCAGGAAATGTACATTCTAGTTCTTCTTCTTCTTCTTCTTCTTATTCTTCTTCTGGACAAAACTTCGGCGCGCTACTCCTCCTGCACCGTTTGTCACAGACCCATGAATGAGGTATCATATCGACCGGCTCATTGAGGAGAGGTGTGCTATATCTTTTCTAAGCGATCGGACCTACGATGTTCGCACAGCAGACGAAAAAGCGGGCAAAAAAGTCCCATTGACTTACAATGGCGGAATGTTCATGAATTTGAATCTCAACTGTCACTTTCTCAAACACACACACACACACACACACACACACAGGCCCTTAGGAACCCCTTCTCTCTCTCTCTCTCTCTCTGTAACTCACACACACTCATTTGACTCATCTTTTAAGTAAGCAATAAGTAATGACCTATGATCTTCATAGCCACACCCTAGCAACCACTTA